>WSUI01000428.1:0-14872 GCA_019633595.1 Tulasnella sp. UAMH 9824
TAGATCTGCAGCGCTTGGTTGAAGGACTCTTCGGCATCGGGGTATCTGGCTTGAGAGTAGTAGAGGTTTCCCAGCCCTTTCTAGCGTGTTTGCCCAACCTGGGTTATCTCCGATTCGAGTGAAGATCTTCTGTGCTTGGACAAAGGACTCATCGGCCTCGTGGTACTTGCCCCGGGTATTATAGAGGTCTCCTAGACCTTGTAGCGTGTTCGCCCGACCAGGGTCATTGGCGATGCGAGTAAAGATCCCGTTTGCTTGGATGAGGAACTCTTCCGCTTCGAAAAATTTCGTTTGAGTGTAGTAGAGGTTTCCTAGCCCGCGTAACGTGTTTGCTAGACCCTTGTCATTGCCGATGCAGGTGAAGATTTGCTTCACTTGGATAAAGCACGCTTCGGCCTCGGGGGCTTTGGTTTGACTGTAATAAAGCTCTCCTAGCCCGTGTAAAGTGTCTGCTCTGCCCTTGTCATTGTCGATACGAGTATAGATTTCCAGCGCTTGGAGGAAGGATTCTTCGGCCTCGGGGTATTTGGTCTGAAGGTAGTACGTCTGTCCGAGCCGATCTAGAGCTTCGGCGTTTGCATCAAATCGACCCGCCAACTTTGCAGCAGCTAGTGCTTGACAGCTTGCTCATATCCACAGTCGGAGAAGTGCAATCGGCCCATCTGTAACAGAAGCTCGATAGATGGGGCGTTGACGCCTGAGGGGGGTGTTGAGGGCTATGTTGGGAAGTTTCTCAACCGAGTGGGCATGCAACTCACCATACAAGCCACCTCATTCCGGCACCGAACAATGCTCGGCCTGACCTGTGGGTTAAATGCCCAACAGTCCGTCATCAAGCTACACAGACGGGTGATCTGCGATAACTGTGTATCCTCAAGAGCGGAAGGCATGTTTCCTTGATTAACCGCCATCATGATAACGCCTGCTGACTTTAGTTCGGGAAACGGAATTTTGCCCGTCATGATCTAGGGAGTCGTTTTTGGGAAGTCATTAGCGATGACCACGAGCAACCCGCCCTCCTCAGGCAAACGTACCTCCCAGCAGACCCATCCGGCTGACCATATATCACTTGCCAAGCTCGGAGTGGTCCCATTCACGACCTCGGGAGGCGCCCGGCGGAGCGACCAGGAAGGTCCTGTCAACGTTAACTGACTGCCGGTAGCCCCGACTTGTACATATTTTCGCTGGCTCAACGGCTGAGTTCCCGGTGGATTCGAGGCCGCGGTCTCCAGAAACGACCTTGTCCGTCAACACCTTGACAACACGAGCGGAGCCAAAGTCCGTGATGATTGCCCGGTAGGACGAGCTGACCAGAATGTTGAGCTATGGAACGGTCAAAGTCAAGACGGGAGGTGCCGAACTGGTGCAAATCAATAATCTACCGACTTCAAATCTCCGTGACAGATGGCCGGTTCACGACTATGAAGATACTTGAGACCTTCAAAGGTATCCTTGATCTCAAATGGACATTTTCTTTAATTCAAGTTCGCGCGAGTTACCTCGACCGACACATCGTCACTTACTGGGGATAGGCGTTCTGGAATCTCCCACTCTCCCGTTGCAAGAAACTCGCTGACGTTTCCATTGGGGTGCCAAGAGAAAACTATCCAAGCTTTTCCTTGTTCAAGTTCTTCGGCGAACCCGATTAAACGGATGATGTTCTCGTGTGACAACCCCGCCAGGATCTCTACTTCATGGACAAATTCCTGCGTAAAGTAAATGAGCGCTGGATAATAAGCGAGAATACCTATTATTATTACCTTGTATAATTTTTGAGTCTTCATGCCCTTATGATAATTCAGCTTCTTCACCGCCACCGTTTCTTCATGCCCTGCTTCTCCCCGAGCTGTCGCCTGGACCACCTTGGCCTTGCCGCCGCCTCGATGCTCCGCCGATGAAGTAAAGTTGATTGCGTCAAAACTGATTCGGAAGCTGGACAAGTAGTTAAGTCTCTCCTGCCGCGGAACCCCCTTCAAAAAAATTCGAACAAATATGAACGAGATTTCGGACTCACAGCAGAAGGCTTAGTTTTCGTTTCTTCTGCGGCATCCATTGATGTTTTTTCCCGCACGCTCGCGTCTCTGGCTTCTTCAGCGCTTTCGTTGACTATGATTCCGTGTAATGGAGAAAAAAGGATGCCGAAAACGGATGCCCTGAAGGGGATTTCGAAGCTTCGAGAGGATTCTTAGGGTAACTGCAGAGGTTGTGACCGGCTGTTCAGTTTCTGCAGGAGCTGAGTACGGCGAGGCTAGGGGAAGTAACTTGTTATCAGACGGGTTTGTTTGGTCTCGAGTGGTGAGGGCTGAATTGCACATCACTACCGAGCAATCACGTACAGCGAAGGCAGCCTAGTAGAAGGGAGGGCCTCACGAATAGCTGCGTTTCTATTTAATTTTCATCGATGTAATCGTCAAGTTCGCGTCATCCGGCTGGCTTTGCACGGGCGAAAAGTTGGGATGGGGAAGGTCATCATACAACCACCACACCGACATACTACAAAAGGTACAAGAACGAAGACGAAGAAACCGATAGGGGGTAATAACATAGAACAAGCTATAAAGTACCTCTCAAACCACGAGCTGTTTAACGTCAGGCGGACAACATGGCGCGTGGTCACCACCTTCCCCTTCCTCTCCAACCACGATCGTCTCGGTCTCGATCACGGTCCCAATCACCTCTCCCTCTCCCTCCTCCACGGCCACCTCGATATGTGGGAGGTCCATCTCTCCTCCATCCGTCTCTCGGTGGGGAACGATCGCCCGAGTAACGCCTGTCTGGCGGGGGTCCTCTCCCGTAATCGCCAGGGCCCGATCCACTGTAACGTCGACGTTCAGGTGAAGGAGACCTTCCGTACCCACGGCGTTCTTGTCCAAAGCTGGCAGAGAAAAAGAAATTCGTCAGTCGGCTTAAAACATTGCAAGACTTGAATCCTTAAGACTCACTTCATTTGCCGGGACGGATGAACCGAAGAAGTAGCTTGACCGTACGCTGGGGCAGAGGATGGCCCAGCAGCAGGGTAGGGCGGGATGCCTACTCCGGGAGGCGGTGGTGGAGGAGCGTACCCTACGTAGGTCGAGGGTGGCGGGAGCCCGTTCCCTCCAGCAGAGTACGGCGGCGTTGCTCCAGTATATTGACCAACAGGAGGCGGCGGGTAGGTGGCCCCGTAAGGTGATTGGGGTGGAACGACCGGTGGAGGAGGTCCGGCTTGATTCTGGACGAGGCTGCTCGCAACGGCAGCTAGTCCTCCACTAGCCATCAAACCCTGGAGTAAACTCTTGGTTTGTTCATTCAGACCTCCCGGTGGAAGCAATGAAGCTAAAGCTCCGAGGTTCGGCAGAGGAGGAGCAGTAGTTGGCGCTGGGGGTGGAGGCGGAGGCAGAGACTCTAGTGGTACGTTTTGGATGGGAGGAGTACTTGAAGGTACAGAGGCCTGTGCTTTCGCGATTCGATCCTTGTGCAGGACGAACACTCCAAGCATCATGTCCCGCGTTCTCGCCTTCGGGAGTTGTACGTTGTCCAACAATTCAATAAACTCGGGTGTCGGGTCTTCGGGCTTGAAAGGAATGAGGTAGCAGTCCCTTCCAGTTGCTCGTTCAGACGGAACGCCCGCCCACGGAAAAACGAGACCATGGCGCCTTGAAAAATAAAAAGCGTGTAAGTTTATGCCCAACGACAAGGAATAACAAGACCAGGCGTACCCTTTCTTAATCAAAAACTCATTCAACTTCGCAAACTCCTGATCACCTTCATTCACTGGGGTGAAGGCCACCGCAACCAAGTCTTTCGTAGGATTCAACCTCGTATCCACAAGGTACTTATTCGAAGCTGGGACAGGGACTCGGCCATCAATCCGAGTGATTGGTTGAGTGAACAACAACTTCCACAGCAAATCGGACGTGCCGAGGTTTCGGCCCCCGACTTGTCGAGCGAGACATGGTGAAGTCCAAGCGCTATCTTGCTCGTTGGGCATTTGGACCTGAAATCAAATCATAAAGGTCAGTAACGTGGTATCATTAAAACCACGTAAAGCATGTTCACTCACTGGTCCTGTCCACACAACAGGCAACGCCTCAAACATTTGCATATCATCCTGAGGTGTTGGAGGCCCTGCAATCGCTTCTCCATCAACGGCCTCGGGCTCAATATCCATCGGCTCGGTTGCATCGGCAGGCTCAAACAGCTCCCCTCCATTGAAGAACTCCTCAAGCTCCGTATCTTCAATCATCCCAGTATCCTCACTCTGCTCAGGTACATCAACGGGCTCCAAATCGCTCGCACCACCGAGACCCATCATCATGGCGTTCCCATCCGAACCGTCCGTTCCACCCCAAACGGAGTTTAAGTTGAACTGGGAATGCGATGCCGACGCTAGCGCGGAAGCCAACAATGGATTCGTCGAACTCGTCTTGGGCATCGATATCGAATTCGAACGGGACGGGATCGTCACAGTTGGTCTGACAGGCATCGTCCCGGCGGCTCCACCGACCACACCCATCGCCTCGCCGTGGAGACTTGGATCGACGGGTGTACCAGCTAACCCCATGTCTCCCAACACTTCCGATATATCAAACCCACCAGCAGTCGAAGTAGCAGCCTGCAAGTCGTCGGACATCAACGCAAGGGGAGAGTGTGCATGATGTATCATCATCTCGTCCAACGGAGACATGGGACCTCTCATTTCGTCCTCTCCACCATCACCACCTCCATCGTCAGAATCCACCTCCCCTTCACCCTTTCGTTGTTCGTTTTCATTAATATAGTCAAACGCAGGTCCTCCAACAATCCCACCGGAATCGTCTTCGATGAGTTCTTCGCCTTTATGAGTTATCTTTGCCCTCGGGGCGATCGGGCGGGCTTCCAAAATGGAGCCCCTCATCGCAGCTTCTCTCATGGACTCCATCTCCGCCTGAAGCTGCTCATTGGCAAGGTCCACGGACGACATGTTGGAAAGTTCTGCGGGTGAGATCTGGCCAGTGGCGATACGGGATCGCAACTCTGTTCGGTCGGATTTTTCCAAGTTGAACGTGAGCATGCGGAAGCGTTCCCTGATGTGATGAAGTACAGAAGCGTCAGTATACTGATGGGGTATTGTGATAGTATTGCATTTCTCACTTGTATTTTGGTCCTGCCGATTTCTTGCCTTTCTTGTCGGGCTCAGAGAATCCTTCAAAGATACACTGTTCAAGCTCCTCCACAAACGCGGACGCCTTCTGCTCGAGTTCTTGTCTCTTCATCTCGTCCAGGGGAGGTGGGGCGGGAGCTTCGGGTGCTTCTACCATCGGGGCTTCCTCACTAGCCCCTTCCGCAGGCTGTGGTTCGTTTTCAACTTTAGGTTCGGCCTCGGTTTTCGGCGCATCATCATCATCGGTGTTCTCAGAAACGAGCGGTGGAGTAGCAGGCTTAGGCGGCTGCAAAGCGGTAGCAAGTTCGGCAGTATAGTGTTGCACGAAAATGGGCGTGACAACCTCTCTGAGCTTTCCCAAGCAGTACTTTCGAGTCGGATCATCCGTGGGGGTGGACTTTTCCTCAGGAATATCCTCAACAGTACCCTTAGAGCGGGACTTGGCCGGTCGAGGGCGCTTAGGTGCTGGACTGTCATCATCGTCATCGAGTTCGAGCTCTGGTGGTTGGCTAATGCTGGTCTTTCGCTTGAGGAAGGTCGAACTTCGACCCGACTCGAGCAGACGGGTACTCGGTTGCCTGCGGCGCCGGGTAGGCGAGCGAGGGGAAACTGGTGGGGATGGACTTGGTGAACGGGATGGCGATTCCTGGGCTGGGCGACGATTTGAGGTCTGGCCAAGAGAATAATTGAGGATGAGCTATAAATTCGAGAGAACAAGATCTCGAGGCGGAGAACTTACCGTTCGCTGATTCTGTTTGGCTTTCTTGTAGTCATCCACGTAATCGTCATCATCGTCACTGCCACTGGATGAGGAAGACGGTGCTGGACGCGGTGTTTCCGCTTCTGAAGGCGATCCTTGCATTGCATCCTCTTCATGATCCTCCTGAGCTTCTTGAGCCTGGTCATCTTGGACCTTCTTGCCATCCTCGGAGGTCTGCTCCCATTTCACTGTAATGCAAACAGGGAGGTGGTCAGTACGCAAAATTCAACTCAACAGTATAAAGAGGTAGTGAGATGTAAGATGGGATGAAGGCTGAAGGTGAGGCCGGCTAGTACTTTGTACGGGCGGTTTCTCCGATGCACTAGGGACTTGGGCAGGGATTGGCTAGCCTTAAGGACAGAACCCCAACTAGCGACAGTCGTACGGGATAGGACAGACACGAGTGACACGATAAGCAGAAACAAGACGGCACATGAATCGTAAAAGGAGTAATGCAAAATCGTTCACATTCTCCAAGTGTCCAAATAAAGTAGCTCGAATGTACGGATTGTAATAGTGTACTCGGGAGCATCGGTGGTCTATCAAATGGGTACTCACTTGTTGTTGATTTCCCAGTCGTTTCGTGACATTTCGGGCAGATGTAGGTTCCTAGATACGGGTTTCCGAGTTCAATAAGCGGTCGAGACCTCGAACAGGACAACGTTTAGTGGGTCTTACCAATATCGTCAGCTTGGTCCTCGTCGATACCAATGCAGTGAAAATGGAACCTGAGAGGAGTTTCATGTTTTCAGCACAAGAGCGTGATAGAATGGAGTCACCCTGTTCAGCAAACTTTGACGAAAGACTCACCAGTTGTCGCAAACCTCGCAGGTGATCATCGGCGAACCATCATCCGCCCCATTGCAGATACAGTAAGTTTTCTCAGAGCCATCGGGTGCAGCTTTCGCTAGATCATCCGTGTCTTGAGGTTCAAGGGATCTTTCCTCTTCTTCTGCTAGGTCCCGATCAGAAATAACAGGGGCATCGGCGGTCTCGCTCGTTTCAACCTGATTTTCGTCCTGCTTTTCCTCTTCCGCTGGTACCTCAGCGGTCTCTCCTCCCCCCTGGACATCCTCGCTAACGTTGCTATACTGGTTTTCCTCCTCTTCTGAAGTCTGCTTCTTCCCCCGAGCGGACGCCCGAGTGCCCTTTCGGGGTGGCGCCTTCGGTGCCGCTTTCGCTTTGACCTTTGCAGTGACCGTCGCTTTTGCAGCGGCTTCTTTAACAGCTGCGGGTTTCTTCTTTAGTGTGTCTTTAGCAGCTGCTAGACTTGCAGTAGTCTTTGAACGAGTTGAGGCTCGCACCATGGCGGTTGCGGGCGGCGCAGCTTGGTGGTTGACGTTTAAATCTTCGATGGTCGCAAGGTTCCCACGGTTGGATTCATCTTGCATTTCAGGGTTGACTCCGGGGGCTGAGCCTTTCTAGGCAAGGCTTCCATGGACTGCGTGCAGGAGTTTGACGCTTTCTTTGTAGACGGAACGTTGCTCTGATGTTGCTTGCTGGAGGGGGAGGCACTCAGGGCATCTTGTTCCGGGCAGTGGTGAAAGGGATGGAAAATGACTCATGGGCCCTTTTACCGCCTCAGTCGGGTTGGGTTTAAGGCGCGGTGTACGGTCTTTTGCGTAATCATAAGAGAGGCATTTCCCCCTGGACTGACGCGTCTTAAACACCACACTCACTGCTCGTCTTCCACCTCAACTCCTCGCGCCTATGTCCCAGATGACCACCGTGAATGACGCTGCTTCTTCTCGAAAGAGAATGCGCTCAGCGTCCGGCTCGTCATCGGCCAGCGGCACTTCAAAGCGCGCTGCTTCCGACTCTCCCAGACCGCCCATCCAACATTCGCCAAACCCCCCAGGGCGTTCATCAAGTCTCGTTCAAGAGGACAAGGAGATCGACGAGTATATGCGAACTCAAGGCGAAGGCCTCTCTCTGTCCGATTCTACCACTCCCAATGAGTCCACCCAGCCCACCACATCCTCCACGGGCCTGACGCCCAAGGAGAGACTCCAGAAGATCCAAAGCTTAAAGAACAAGCCCCTCGCCTTGGGAGATACATGGTACCTCATTTCCCGGCAGTGGTATCGTGGTTGGGAGTCGGCGTGTGGTGGTGTACCTATGAAGGGAGCCCCTGAAGACGAAAGTCAGGTCAAGGCGATCGACAATTCCTCCCTCGCCGGCTCGAAGCCCGGAAAGCTCAAAACAGCGGCCATTGACGAAGGAGTTGACTATGAGCTTCTTCCAGAAGAGGCTTGGAAACTTCTTGTGGAATGGTGAATACTTTTCTTGATCGTGTCTCTCTCATGAGCGCTTCGAGTCGGGGCACAAAAGACCGCGCTCGCCCAGCTCAACAGCCTCTCCCCATCCTTCATGCCGTCGAAGCACGCTATCAGCGCGCCAGAATACGGTGGCACTGTTGGCAGTTGCTGGCAATCGACCCATTTTGACCCCTCTCCCAATGTCTTCCCCTACTTCATTCTCGTACGGAGTAGACAGTTACTGATGCCCATTCACTCTCGTCAGGTACGGCACCCCCTCGCACACCTTTGACCGAAAAGTGATCGCCGAAGGGGTCTCCCAACGCCTTTCAATTGAGTTCTACCCGATTTCGTTCCTACTCTACTTCTGTCGCAGCTACAATCCGCCGGAACCTCAGTCCATCGAGATGTCCAAAACCGCGACTCTGAAGACTCTCGAAGAAAACTATATACAGGCCTTGCTCAGGAATCATCACGTTTCCTCCTCTCAACCGTTCCGAGTTTGGAAGATTGATTCGACCAGTATCGATGAGGATTTGGACGACGGACCTGGCGAAAATGAGGGATACACTCCGGCTCAAGTCGCAAAACACAATCCAAGCCCTTTATTCGGATCATCCTCTTCTCCATTTGACCCTCGTACAACAACCCTTGAGGAGGCCATGGTAAGCCATGGTGATCGACTCGTCGTCGAGTGTAAATATGGCAGCGCCTTCAATGTGCCCATCGCGTGGCCCGGGCCCAGACGTTCAGGTGCAGCCTCGCCAGAGGAGGGCCCTGCTCTACCACCTCAAGGCATCACTCGGGAAGCCTCGACTCAAGCCCCACTCTTTGGGCCTGGACCAGATTTCTTCAGTTCCTATGAAAACTCCCAATCGAGGTCTTCAGAAGGGACTCGAATTTCGCCAGGATTTACGCGGAATGAACAGAAGAGGCCCAACGGACCTACCTTTGGCGGAGCGGGTTTGTCAATGGTCAGGTCGAAGACCTACGCTCCCAAAGTACGCGGTACGACAGGATTGAACAATTTGTAAGTTTCTTCTGAGACTTGCTGTACCCCTCGTTTTCCATACCGACTGATGGCTCCTGCCGACAGGGGCAATACTTGCTTCATGAACTCTGCCCTTCAATGCTTAGCTCACTTGCCTGAACTAACCGAATATTTCCTTTGTGAGTTTGGACCGTGTGTTCGACCGGAGGCAGAAATTGACTTTTTTTTTTTACAGCTGGAGTCTATATCACAGAGCTCAATCCTGACAATCCTCTGAGCACCAAGGGCGACCTTGCTCGCTCCTACGGTAACCTCCTTGGGAACCTCTTTGACGACTCAGACTCGGCTCCGTACAGCGTTGCACCTCGAGACTTCAAAATCAAAATATCCCGCCACGCACCCTCTTTCTCTGGTTACGCCCAGCACGATACGCAGGAACTTCTTGCTTTCTTGCTTGACGGCCTCCACGAAGATTTGAATCGCATTTTGAAGAAACCTTACGTCGAGAATCCCGACTGGCCCGATCAAGGTGGAGGAGATAAGGAGATGCTGGAATTGGCAAAAACCTTCTGGGACGGATACAAGAAGAGGAATGACAGTGTAATTGTGGACCTTTTCCAGGGCCAATATCGCAGCACATTGGTTTGCCCAGAATGCTCCAAGGTATGTAACAAGAGTCCCCTCACAGCTCGCGTCGATCCGCTGACTATCTTGTGGTCCGCTCAAATAAGGTCTCCATCACGTTCGATCCGTTCATGTATCTGACTTTACCTTTACCTGTCAACAAGATGTGGGACCACGAAGTCTATGTCGTTACGTGGGACCTGGACCGTCCCAACTACCGAGTAAGTTATCCATGAGCTAACTCGAAAGCTCGATTCGTGACTCCCTTCGAACTTCCAGACTAGGGTTTCGATGAATCGTAATTCGACAGTCAAAGACCTTAAGGTTCTCCTGGGAAAGTGGTTCAAATTGGATCCAGAAAAGGCACGTAGAATACTGAGCCTTCGGATTATACCAAAAGCTGACGAAACGCGGTGGACGGACAGATTCTTGCCACTGAAATCTTCCAATACAAGTTCTACAAATTCTTCAGCGACTACCTTCCAGTCAGCGAAATCCTCGACGCCGACACCATTTTCTTCTACGAACTCCCTGTGGTCACCGAGCAGTCAATCTCGAACCGGAAACCATCCCCAGACGACCCCTTCATCCTGCCCGTCCACACTGTATCAGAGTACAACTTTTACTCTGCTTACAGCCGAACCCGCTACACCAACACCAAACACCTCGAGGCCTTTGGTTTCCCGTTCTTCATCGCCCTTACGAAGGAAGAGGCGAAGGACGGTGAGAAAGTTTACGCGCGTATTGTCGAGCGTTACGAGCAAACTACCAATCGCGCGAAAGATCTTTATCGATGGTTCCCCGCGGGCAAGGATGAGGAGGAGGATGCCGTCATGGTAGCTGCTCCTCAGAGTGAGACTTCGGAAGGCAGCGGCGAGATGATTGAGGCGAAGGATGCCGAGGGCGAGGCTAAGCCGGAAGAGGCCAAATCGGAAGCTGAGGCCCAGTCGGAGAGTGGGGCCAAGGCGGAAGGCGAGGCCAAGACGGAAGGCGAGAGCAAGACAGAAGGCGAGGCTAAAAGCGAGGGCGAAGCCAAGTCTAGCGACAAGCCTGCAGCCGAGGAAGACGAAGATGATCTCGAGGAAGTTCAGCTTCCTGACTACAAGGATGCTGTTGATGGTCCGGCAACGCCTGCATCTGATGAAGAGCCCATTCGCGGTCCTCCCAAGCCAGAGCTTTTCAACTGGTGGATCCAAGGCGACAATTGGGAGGCACCTCCTGCTGGCGCGACTGGTTCGCAATGGGACAGTGGCTACGTAGTGAACGAAAGCACGCGCGACGTTGTAGAAGAAGTCAAGACCAAGGATGGGATAATTAAGTACGACGGCTTCATTCGTCCGCGGGATGCGATTGTTTGCGAGTGGGAGTCGAACCTCAAGACGTACTTCTTCGGCGAGAACGGAATCGGTCCCGAGTCACGCTGGAATGCCACCGAGGATTACGTTGATCCCGAGCAGGCTGCGCAGACGAAAGCTAGATTGGCGAAGAGCAAGTCCGGGGTTACCCTCGAGGACTGTCTGAACGAATTCGTCAAGGAGGAAAAATTAGGCGAACAAGATCCTTGGTACTGCCCTCGATGCAAGAAGCACCAGCAAGCCACGAAGAAGTTCGATATCTGGAAAGTGCCCGACATCCTTGTGGTCCATCTCAAACGCTTCAGCAATTCAAGGATGCTTCGTGACAAGATTGACGTCCTTGTGGATTTCCCGATCGAAGGCCTAGACCTCGACGGAAGAGTTGAAGAGAAGATTGTGGCGCGCCGGCTTGCAGAAGAGGGAGTCGACGTGGCGACGCTCGGTGTGGGAGACATGGACGAGCCACTACTGTACGACCTCTTCGCTGTTGACGAGCATATGGGAGGCCTTGGTGGAGGTCATTATCGCGCGTATGCTAAAAACGCCGAAGATAATAAGTGGTACCACTTCGATGACTCGCGAGTGGATACAACGAGCGCAGATGCCTCCGTCGTAAGTAACTGAGCCTTAACCATGCTTGATTGTGTCATTGACGTTCCTCTCTTTAGACCTCTTACGCATATCTCCTGTTCTATCGCCGACGTACATCCAAAGCCATTGGAGGCCCCACCGTTGAAAAAATCGAGCAAGCCAAGAAATTTCCCCCTCCAGCTGCTGAACCGCAACCTGTGGAGATACCCATGGTATCTACCTCACGTGCTGTCGTTCTTCGCCCGGCCACTCCGAACAAGTCTTTACAACCATTGGGCCATCATAGTGACGATACTCCTGTTACCTCTCCTCGCTCGTCTCCTCCAAGCTTAGATGACGACCGCCCATTTGGACCGGAACCCTGGATAAGCGGCCAGACTTTCCGTCGTCTGGATGACTCCGAATTGGGCGGAACACCATCCTCCTTTGCAAGTCAAAACGACCACTTCAGTAGTAACTTCAACTGGGAAAACAGCGATGATAGGCAAGCCGACTCAGCAATGGGCCTGCCGTCGCCCAACGTCTCAGACGACGGAGTGGATCCCATTGGGGCTCGCCTAGGTAACAATCTCATTCAGGTGGATGAGGATTACGACGTACAGGACCCAGCTGTTGACGAGATCACCGTGGATGACCCGGAGTCCCTGACTCGAATGGAACATTAACGAACTGCGAACCGGTAACTCGTCTTTCATCCATTCCTTCTTTGAAATATAGCGCATACTAGATCATTACTTTCTGTGGCGACCATGTCAAATAGCTATTATATTTCCATCCTTGAACTTCGAATGCATATTCTACCGTACTACGAGGCTGCACAAGTGCTTTGAATCCCATTACAGTCGCCCCAAAACCGAAGGTCCCTCGCATATGGTTACAATTGTAGAACGAACTCTGAAGTGGATAATAGTACAAAATTTTCTTTCGCGATATCCAAGACTTGCGTAATATTACCGAACCGAGAGGCACATTTAGAAAAACTGTGACGTAGACTGCCCTTCCCCGTCGCTGCTCATCCCGCGACTATCAGAATCGCTGGAATGAAGATCCGCAGGAGGCTGTAGGATGCTCATGTTTCCATAAGAGGCATTGAGTTGCTGTTGCTGCCGTGCCTCAGCGCTGGCGCTTCTACTGGATGCAGTCGAAGTTTGGGGGAAGGGAGAGCCGTCGTACGTCATCTGTTGCATTTTCTCCGCTAATTGACCATGTTGATCGAGATCAAATCCGGAAGGCATTTGCTGAGTTTGCATATCTTGAAGCATACTGACGGCCTGGTCTATGTTTTGTGTTTGGGTTGGTACAGTGGAAAGGGAAGGCATGAAATACGACCCTCTTCCCTGCATCGACCCCACTGGGTTCATGTCCAGCGGCGTAGGCGGATTAGACTCGAACGACATGAGAGATGCGGTGTAGTTGGTTAGGGGTATGACTCCTTGACTACTCTGCCGATAAACCAAAGGACTCCCTGCCCATCCTGTGGCCGGCAGGTCAAAGTACCCTCCCTCACCTAGTTGAGCCGTCATTGGTGTACAAGTGTCTGGGGTGAAAAGGTAGCCCGGTTGACTTCCACCTGGAGTGCCGGCGCTCGTAGCAGAAGTGAGAGGTAGGAGACTTGGGTCGGCTGCAGCTTCGGGAGTAGGGCGTTCAGGAAGTTGAAGGAACCCGGGCCTGTTGGGACGACGAATCGCGCCGGGCGTTCGCTGTGGCTGAGGCTGGCGGTGAGGAGACGCACGAGCGGTCATCGCGGCCAACGTGTGAGGGTCCATGGGTATAGACTCGCCGAGGATATTTCTGCGAGCATCGGACATGTCCTGACTAGTATGATACGAGCGAGAGGCGGCTCTTGGTTGGTGCCCTTGATGCTTCAGACGAGGTTGAGGTGGGAAGCCTTGGTTAGGGGGTGGTCCTCCGGATGGAGAACCATCAGGAATGGATGCGGCACGACGTTGCTCGATCGGGGTATGCAACGGAGATGACGATGTTGGCCTTTGGGGGGATAGTTGCAGAGGTACGTTCAAGTGACCGGTAGGAGACGTTGCAAAGGAGAACTGCGTTTGAAGTTCCGGAGCCGTACCACGCCTATTCAAAGACGCCGCTCCACCGCCCAATGCACCAAAGCCATGAGACAAGTCGACCTGGTCTCGGGGATGTGTGGACCAGTCAGGTACGGGCGGTGTTTCAACCAGGTTATTGGAAGCTGAAAGGTCTTGCATTGGAAAGTCGAAACCACTTGGCGCTGGGGTCCCTTGGAATGATTCGGCCATAAACGAGTCCAGTGGAGATCTGTCCGAAATTGTGCTCATTGACGGCTCTGACGATTGGCGCTCTTGAACGGGGCCGCTGGTGCTGAGTTGCGAGCCATTGGGAGAGGGGAAAAGCGCTTGACCGAATTTGCCGGCTATACGTAAGATCCGTTCCTGGTCAGCCAACTGGGGCTTGTGATTTGAAATTGGCTCAAGCCACTTACCCGCTGCACGTCGCTTCTCATCCTCCTTCGCAACAACAAAAAGCTCTCGGAGCATTGCGAGTCGATCTTCTGACAGATCCCGAATGGTCTCAAACGTCTTCTTCTCCAGTTCCTTGATCGGGATGACTCCGGCCCTCAAAATGCCAACTAGCAGTCCCTGCCTCTCTTTGGCGAGTAAGTGATCCGGTTCCTTGTGACGAATTCCGTGAGGCCACCAGTCCGGACGACTCTCTTCAGCCTCTCGGTAAGGATGTCGGGACTGCTTCTTCGGCTCAATAATCTTGATCCAGCACTTGGCTATGATCTTGGCGGCATTTTGCTGCATGCGTTGGAACACATCGTTGTAGTACGCATCTGAAACCCCGTTAGGCGAGAGGAAATGAAGGGCATGAGTCGGGAAAGGCTCGGGGGAGTTGGGGCCTGTCTCTTCGGTGTCGTGAGACTTGATGTTTGCCGAGCGCCCGGGGACGCCGGGCTGACTCTGAGAGAACGGCGGGTTGATAAACGATAATGGGTCGTCGTCGATTTGGTCCTCGGGTATTGGATCTGACTCCTTGTGCTGTGATGCGGCCTGTTGGAGGACGTGGTTGCGGGTAAGCTCGACGGCTTCCTTCACAACTTGGTCGTTGAACCATTTGTCGAGTTTGGGCGCGAATAGCTTGCTGCTGTAACAGTCGGCTTGCCCGCGGGCGTTGACAAAGAGT
>WSUI01000428.1:15208-28042 GCA_019633595.1 Tulasnella sp. UAMH 9824
AGATGGTTTTGAAAGCACTCGTGCAGGTGTTGGTGTAGGCCGATGGTTAGCCAACGTCGCTCTTCGAATCTGGGTATGAAAACGTGTGGAGCGGTAGAGGTGAAGCTGGCGGTTCGAGTAGCGAGGGAGTGGTGGTGGTGGTTGCGAGAGTGAACGATGAAGAGATTAGACTTTTCTCGTCGCTGGTGAGTTTCGGGGGGAGATGGGAAGATGGAGAAGAACTCTGGCTGACGGCTGCGCCCAATATCTGCTCGTATTATGTAAGCCATCGAACCTTTTTCATCGAGATGAAAGTTCAGTGCCCTCCCAATCATTGCTCAGCCTGGTACCCGCGCTCACCATCGCAACACTGATGATCGAAATCTCTGCACTAGAGACTTTGCAAATTCCCTTATCATTGTGCCCAAAACGCGCGCACTTGCAGCTCGTCCGTCGCGTGCAGGAGGTATCGGCTCTAATCAGCCCTTGGTCGTTCCCTTCCCGTGATACAGGGCCCGAACTTCGCCATTAGCTTAGTCGCTGCTTGGTATAATTTAGGGAGAACCGATCAAAGGTAGTGTGCAGTCATTTCAACATTGCTTCTCCCGTTGGTCGATCGGATTGCCTATAGCGAATTGACGCCGAGATATCGAACACTTGAAGACTTTGAGTGTTGCAGGCGTTCGGGCTTAAGTCGGTATATGAAATAGTGAACGGGCCGGGATCAAAAGGTGAGGAGGGCCGTGAGGAGGGCCATGAGCATGGGAGCAGCATGGGAGAAGAGCAGTTCGAAGGAAGAGTGAGTGTGGGTGGGTGCACGGGTCGATCAGGGCGCATTCCGACCGGCGAAAGATCGAGCTCGGAGGAGCGGGTCCCTAACGCCGAGGTGGGTCTGCTGCGTCAGCAATCTATCTTTCGCGCGGTTCGTCACCTGCGCGGTCGTGTTCCGCGCACCGGCCCAGTCACCCCTTACGCGTCCTCATTTTCGTCGATTCAACACTCAACCACCCAATTCTTATCGACGGATATCTCCGCTGACCGTCAAGCTTCAATGCTCCCATCGGCCGAAACCACTGGGACCGCTAGTTGGAACGATATTTCCTCTTCAGTCACCAGCGCCGGAACCACCACTGGTGGGGTACCCGCACCTGAAAGCAGGAAACCTTCCACATCTCACCATTTCAACGGCAACTGCCCAAGAGCGACTTTTGTTTCCTGCACTATCCCTGCAGAAGAGTGTCCTTTTCCTTCTGAAATATGCAGTTCGGACTGCTTAGGGGATTGGGGTGGTGGGAGCGGTAATGGGAATTGCGGTGGAACGGACCATTGTGTTGTTATCGAATGCGACGACCCATCTCGTCAAGATTGCATGGGCGCTTGTCATGACGATATAAAATGCCCGAGCTCGCACGATTGGCTCGAGTGCATGCTTTGCCCTCCGCAGGGTACCCCAATGGTGCGTGCAACAGAACACTGCTTTGTCAGACCAGCCTTTGATCTTGATCTGCCCCTCTGAAGGATAACTGCACGCAATGCTCTGACGGCGCTACAAATCTGCGACTTGGTCAACTAGCTTTGAACCAACCACCTTCCAACCCGGCGAACGTGTTCAGCCCGTTTGCCGACCTAGCCTATTTCACGCAAATGACACAGTCATCTGCCCTAAACCCACAGCATCAGCTGTTACAGCAAGCCCAGATGCAAAAACAATCGCTCCCTAACTCTCGGCCGATGATGCCACAGCGGTTTTCGGGGCAGCCTATCGACCCACTCCAACCGCCAGTATACTCAAGCCCCCTCGGACCCCAGCAGATCCCCGAAAAGGCTCAGGCAGAAGTTTGCCTCTGGGGAGCTTGTCGAGATACCTTTACATCCCACGCAGACCTCATCGCCCACGTCAATACAGTCCATCTAGGTGTTCCGACACCTACGGTCTCGATACCCTCCGTCAATCTGCTCCCACAAAGCCAGCATAATCCACAGCACCTCCATACGGCTTGCTCCCTACAGCAACCGACCTTGGCTTGTCATTGGGGTGATTGCGGACTTTCTGGTCTGCAGTCAGGAACTATCTCTCCGGGGCACCACCATGAATTTTCTTCGGTGTCCGTCCTAGCGAATCACTTGTTACAGGAACATTTAGGTCTTCCTCTATCAACCGATATCGAAACTCTGCTCGGCCTTGGCCCAGCACCGCAGTCGGGAACCTTGCCTGCGCTCGCCCCTTCACTCCAAGTCCCGCAAGGTCCTAGAGCGACACCGCGAGACAGCTCACAAACGATAACGTCACCTACCCTCGGCGATTCTCCAACAATGATGCCCGCAGACCTCCTACCATCACCACCAACCACCGATTCCACTCTCTCACCCGGCTCCGAACAAACTTCACCTCCATCCACGTCACGTCAACCTGCCTCCTCCCCGTCAGCCACCTCATCACAACAGAAATGTGGTTGGATCGGATGCGGTCAAACTTTCGAAAGTGTGGATGACCTTTCCAAACACGTTGTTGACGAGCACGTCGGGGGAGGGAAAGGCGTTTACAGCTGTCAATGGGAAGGCTGCGATAGGAATGGAAGCAAAGCGTTTAGCAGTAAGCAGAAGATTTTGAGGCACCTACAGGTACAGTCTACCCTATGCATGGCCCATACGTGAAAACGAGTAAGCTAATTTCGGTGGGGCACACGTAATGTTACAGACCCATACCGGGCATCGACCGTTTGTCTGCCAAACCTGCGGGCAACATTTCTCCGAAGCTGCTACTTTGCAACAGCACCAGCGGAGGCATACTTCCGAAAGTAAGGTTTATTTGTTTCCCGCGGGCGCGGAATCGCTTATCACCCGCGCATTTGGTCTTCCAGAGCCCTATGTATGCGATCACCCTGGTTGCGGCAAGTCTTTCGCCGTCGCCGGCGCCTTGACAATACACAAGCGCACACATTCTGGAGTGAAACCATTCAAATGCACTTACTGTGATCGGTGAGCCTTCGCCGTCCAAATGAGAGTGGCACACGTCTGACCCAACGCTGGATCAGGGCATTCGCCGAATCGTCAAATCTGTCAAAACATGTAAGTGTCATCTACTCCCAACCTGCCAGCTACCTACTGACCTCATTCTCCATCCTCTGCCAGCTCCGAACTCACACAGGCGTCAAACCCTACGTTTGCAAAGAACCAGGCTGTGGTAAACGATTCTGTCGACCAGATCAGCTTAACCGCCACAAAGCGATCCATACACGCGGTGCAACCAGCCGCGTACAAGCCTCAGAACAACCGGAGGAAACCGAAGACGTCCCTATGTATGATGAGACCAGTCTCGGCGGTTATACGGCGGATGCAGTCAATGTTTCTTTCTTTTAGAAGATATTACTGTTGTTGTTTTTACCCTACTCTATGTCTTATCTGTATCTTTAGTTTTAATTCGTAGTGGATGTACAGTATCGATAGCAGGATGCGTTAATGGACTATACTTGCTCAAAGCGACGAAGTAAACTCACGAACCCAAGTAACAAATATGGATACAACAAAGACCGCTTTCAACAACGATGGAACGATATCAACAAAATCAACCAAAAAAATCACTCAATAATAATAGCTCCTTCCACAGACCGACCCTCCGGAGAATCCGTCAAGAACAACCGGTCAAATATTTCTTGCTTCACCCTAGCTTCTACCACGTCTGTGCTCAAAACGTGTGAGGCACCTTTCCCTTTTGGATCTGAGGAGCCGTTGGGTGTAGTATTTTTCATCGCGACGTCGCCATCTGCATCAGCGACGCTCGCTGCCCCAGCTAGCTGGGGCCCGCTAGCGATAGCGGGCGCGGTCGTTGCCGTGTTCGTGTGCGATGGGGTCCGAGTTGGAGTATGCGGAACTGACGGAGTGCTGGCCTCAACCTGCTGGCGCTGAACGAGGGCAATCATCTCTTGCCGCGCACAAGTCAACATTTGCGACCTCCCTTCCTTCCAGTTAACGGCATCTACGGCGTTCACGGCCCCGGCTTCAAGCGCGACCAGGCTCAACAAGCGTGGTGGGTAATTGGGGACCAACGTCATTCCCGAATCCGATGCGCTAGCCGGCGGAGTGAGCGGTGTGGCTGTCGTTACTTGCCGTGCCGACGCCATGAGAGGGGAGGAGAGGAGTTTCGGGTAGTACCGTCCTGCCAGCATGCACAGCTCGAAATGGACGTCGAAGTCTGCGCCGGGGGTTATCGCGCGGAACTTGAAGCCAGGTGGGGGTGCTGGTAACGGCGTGTTGATGGGATCTCCTAGCCTACCAGGCGAGTTGCTCTGCTCCGGTGATGGCACATCAGGCTCTACGAAATCAACGTGCGCGACTTCGTACAGCGTCCCAGAAACCATCGGCTTCCATTCCACGTCCACCACTTCCCCCTCGACCTCCCGCTTAACTTCGTCCAGATAAATCGATTCGAGCCTCAACAGCAATCCCCTCTTCTCAGCGCCTTCTGATGGGTGACGCAAATTGCCTTCCAAATGACTTCGGTTGGGCTTGAGCCTGACCAGATCTCCGATCCAGAGCCTCTCCCCGCCCCACCAGAGGCCTTGGAACCTGGTCTGCTTTGCGGGTACTGGAACATCTTCCGTCGGTAGCGAGACGAATTCGTAATTGTCGGTTGCACACCAATAGGTTGACACGAGACGGGCGGTATCGATACCAGCGAGGTATGGAAGGAGGGCGTCCAAATACGTCAAGGGTAAAGTGGGATTTGCCGAGGGGGCTTGGTGCTCTTTCGTCGTTCCGGTTGCCGTCTGAAGCGGTAAGGGGAGTGGAGTAAAGCTGAGAACTCGGTCGAAGTCGACTTCCTGCTTTGGTGGCGTGGAACAGACTGCTTGAGTGATCTCGTGAAGAAAGTCAGGCGGTGGAGTGTAAGCCTGGTAGGGAAGGATTGACCCGTCCTGTATGACGTATTGGGACGTCGTGCCCAGCATGAGGACTCGATATACTTGAAGTTGCCGGACACCATAAGGTTGACCCGGTGTTCTCGGAGCCAATTCCGTCTTGAACCTGGGCTCTTGGACGAGTGCCGGCCACCATTCGATCTTCCGGCCGGAGGAGAAAGAGTCAATCGAAGGGTTTAAGTGAACCCAGACAATCTCTCCGAGTCTAAAGCTTCTTCCTGAGCGGATATCCGATTCCAGGTAGGTGTTCACTGGCTGAAACCTGTCGTCTTCAACTTGTCGCTGAGGAGACGAAACGCGAGCGGCTGGACCTCGTTTTGGACGGGTTTTGGTCCCGGATCCGGAGGCGACAGGACCGAACGAAATCGCTGAATCGTCATTCGGTGGGGATGGTGCGACAGGTGGTCCTAAACCTTCGCGGTAGTTGATTTGACGTTGATATTTGACGTTGCCGCAGTATTTGCAATCGCATTTTGTGGTTTCCAACGACGGAGCTGTCAACAACCTGAAATGAGCAGAGTGAGTCGTTATCGGAGATCAAAAGCAAATAATCGTAAATGTACCATCGCGCGTGCGGATAGAATTCATTGGCTGACCGAAACCGCGAAGGACCGCCTGGTGGTGACATCTTCAATATCAGATTAATAAGAAAGGGAGATGGTAGTGTGCGTACCAAAGAGGTAAAGATCCAGTCGAGGTCCATTTGCAGGACCTTTTGCGTGGACGAACAACTCGTAGTCGACCGGCCAGCCAGACAAGTACCAGACTTTGCTCTGGTCCAAGCCGAGATCTTTGGCCAGGGCAATTCCAACTTTCTTCCTCCACAGAGCGGCGGCCGGTTCGTTTACTCCTACAGATCTCATGTAGTTGACCTCGCCGTTAACGACGCGCCTGTCGCGCTGTTGGGCGGTTGGGCGATGGTTAGGGTCGCCGTCGGTCCGGGTGAAGTGAATCATCTGGTCGGCGGGCTCCTTTGGAACCGTGCTT
Organism: Tulasnella sp. UAMH 9824; assembly: GCA_019633595.1. Taxonomy (NCBI): domain Eukaryota; kingdom Fungi; phylum Basidiomycota; class Agaricomycetes; order Cantharellales; family Tulasnellaceae; genus Tulasnella; species Tulasnella sp. UAMH 9824. Next base: position 21,091 of record WSUI01000428.1, read on the forward strand.
TTGTCGGCTTCATTGAACTGGCTGTTACCCGAGACCATCGTAGTCTCAAAATTTCCACGTCTAACAAGAAAAAGTAGTAGGGCTAGTAGTCAGGAGCGAAGCGCGGGATAGGACAAGTAAAGACAGTAGATCGTGCTTACCAAAGCCAATTTTGTTCGATTAGGACGGGGACTGCACCTGTTTCAGCAGCCCTGCCTGTTCGAGCATATCTCATTGTATGAAGGGGCTGTCGCAAGCTACTGGCTGTATCTATGAAATTGAAACGCATCTGAAACCAATCGCGTCATAGATATCGGCGTGGGGCACAGGCTGAAATGAGCAGAAGCAAGTTAGCCGCGGGGGAAATTCCTGAAATGCCTCGTGTTTGCCATGCCTGAAATTTCTTTGTAGGCCTGGAGGCAGATTTCCACCAACCTGGAAGCACGCTGAAGGCTTAACTCCACTAGCACGCACCTTCTGCTGTCTTTGTCTCGACTAGGGTGAAGAGGGGGGCTGTGATCTGGAAGCAGGCCTCGAGGCTGCTTGAACCTTCCCTCAGCTTCATTTCCCTGTTCTCATAAAAGTGATCGACCTGCACCAGGCATCCAACGCTCATACATACACCCCTCTAGCACTGTACATCTGGCATTTAATACCTCACTCACGTTCCACCACCATCATCCGCTACTACCTCCTCCACACTACCCACAAACAACATCATGGCTACGGCCTACGACGGTCCATCGGCAAGTCGGACAATTGCACCGCTCGAGACTCAAGCGTCAACAGTCTCGAGTCTCAAACCGGTCAATGACCAGGTAATGTATCCTCAAACGGGCTTATGACTCTCTAAGCTGACCCTTCGGTGCTTCCGATGCCCTCATTGTCCACAGTTCCTCACCTTGTACATAATGGCCGTATTTCTCGTACTGGTCGTCCCATTCTGGTTCTTGCCCGGCGCAAGAACCATAATAGCACCTCTGAAGCTCTACGTGATCGGATGGCACGAGCTCTGCCATATGCTGGCTGTAAGTCGCGGAGCCTGACGCTTTCGGCCAACGCAAATAAGCGCCGGAGCTGACCCACCCACCGCCATATTTGAACTAGGCAATACTATCTGGCGGGAAAGTAACAAGGTGAATCCGAGACAGAAGCGTGTTACTCGGCATATTTGCTGATACCCGCCTTTCTCGAATGTTCTAGTGTGACGATAGATCCCATGCTCGGTGGCTGCAGTGTGTATATCCCGTGTTCGGCAGCCAAGAATATCTCTCTGACAAGTTTTCTCCTGCAGCGAGAGTGGATGGCGGAAAGCCCGCACTTATTTTGAGTTCTGGTATGCAAGTTCATCGAATGCCTTCTAGTTCTATCTAACCTGACAATTCGGCAGGTTACTTGGGCTCGACCATCGTCGGAGGCTTATATGTGTTAGCCGCATGGCATACAATTGGCGCCAAGATCGCCAGCTTTTTCACCGCCGTGGGCATATTGTGCCCGCTGTATAAAGTTCGTGACAAGTTGTAAGTCCACTTGCACGTATGCATGATCGGCTTGGCAAATGCAGACTGATCGGTGCAATTGGTCCATCGCAGAACCTTCCTGCTCGCGGCTTTTTGGCTTGCACTTCTCGTCGGATTCTGGTTCATTGATCATGCGTGAGTCGAGACTGCAGCTAGAAGAACTTGTCCAATCTAATCGAGTCGGGTCTTACCGTTGTGCTTTTACAGGAGCCCGCTGAGATGGTATGCATTATTCGTCGGTAAGTCGCGCAGAGTTGCTCCTCGTTGGACCAGAGATTCTAAACCACCGGCCCTCTGTCCGTACAGGCATCATGCAGTAAGCGACTAGAAATTCCTCAAGTGTGCGATTTGAATCACTGACAGAATTTCTCAATTCTCCTCGCCCACCCGAAACTTTCGTATCAGCGTCTTCTTTGCATTGTGTAAGGACTATCTTAGTACAAACCGTAGTTCACCTCTAACTTTCCCTCGCTTATCGGCTCAGGGGACTTCACCGACGACCGGTTATTCAAGAAGACGAATGATTCTGATTGCACGCAATACGCGCTCATGTTCCCCAAGACCCAGCCACATCGTAAGCTCGCTTAACGTTGAGCAAGTCCGAAGAGCGAGGCTAATATGTCATTCTGTCTTCCTCCGTAACACAGACTGGGCCGTCGGCTGGATCCTATTCGAAATATCAGTATTCGTCGCGTTCACCTTTATTGGGCTTGCCGTGTTCAAGATGCCAACGTCGCAGATGAACCTGGAAGCTGGTGAGGGATCCTCGCCCATTGGCGCCTCGAACCGAAACGGCGATAGTCTGACTCTGTTTAACCCGTCGCAGCCGCTTTCCTTCCAACATAAGGACGCCTACCAGTTGCGGTTATCAAGGCGGTCCTCCCATGCAAACCCTTCTCCGAAAATTATCTATTGCAACTTTCGTGACCAAAACTGTGGAATTCGTCTATTGACATATAAGAGTTTGTACCGTTGTACTACTTGTTGTTGTATTTCCAAGTTACTCTTGTTCGTCTATTTCTTGGCGTTGTGCGTGTGTCGGGCTTCAAAATCAGCACAGGGAACCAAAGCTGACCAGTGTCAAAGTCATTATCGATAACATCCCGCAATAGCGTAGATAAAAACACATAGGATGGAGAAAATGATCAGACCAGATCCATGAAGATACATCGTCACAACGAGAAAGAAGAAGATAATCTATCCAGGGCGGTATCCCCGGCGTCTAAGGTCATTCAACTTCGTACAACTCTCGAAAGTCTCGGCCTTGAGCCGTTTCACCTCGTCCCAATCCGCACCGATGCCAAAGAAACCAGTCGCTTGTTCGACACGTTGCGCGCGATTCTGTTCGGCGATGGCACATTGGTTGTGCAACATATTGACGTAGGCTCGTTCTACGTCGTGTTCGAACAATTTGACTTTCTTTGTCGTTGCACTGGACGACCGTCGTTGCTCTAGTGGCACCTCGTCCCATATCCGGTGGGAATGAAAGGCTTCCGGTTGGACGTAGTAAGGCACGTTGAGGTTTGTGGTGTGTCGCTCGTGAGAGAATTGAGTTGAGGGTTGGAAGGAGAAACGAGGTGGGGGGTTTGACGTGCTGAACATATCGGGAAAGGACGAGAGGAGGCTGAACAGCAGGAAGAATAGTAGCGGAGCGAGTTGAGTGAGAGTCTTGGCGAGTTTTTGGCCCTGCGTAAGCGGTTCGGCGTTCTCCCGTTCTTGCTCGGCCTGAGCCTGTCGGCGTCGCCGCATTCGAGCACCCGGTCCACCAAAATCGAAAGTCTGGAAACCAGCTGGTCCGAACCCTGGTCCGAAGGAAAAGGTGACTGCGTTTTAACCGGAATGAAAGACGAGGGGTCAGCTGAGCAAGTCGGGAAAGACTGTTTTTGGGTGACACTCACAGCCGGGTCCACCGAATGCAGGTCCACCGAATCCGCCTTGCCCACCGTTAAACATGAAGTTAAACAGGTCCTCGGGAGACATCTCTGCTTGGAATCCGCCGTTACCGAATCCGCCACCCCGCCCAGCGAACATGCTTGGATCGAATCCGCCGCCTCCTCCACGCATGGTTGGGTCAACGTTTGGATTCGCATCATACGCTGCGCGTTTCTGTGAGTCTGACAGGACAGTAAAGGCAGTGGAGACCACTATGTTCCAAGACAGCTAGACATTAGCACTCTATTGGCCGCCAAGGCTAATGGTTTGACGCACTTTTGAAGGCCTCGTCGGCCCCTGGTGCTTGGTTCTTATCAGGATGCAGTTTGAGTGCGAGCTGGCGTGCATAGGAATGCACAAGATTCGTCAGAACGAGAGGCTATCAGCGCGTGGAGATTAGTCTCTCACCTTGCGGTATGCCTTCTTGATGCCCTCCTCATCGCAGTCCTTCTCCACCTCTAAAATCTCGTAGTATGCAGTAGCCTTGCATGCCCGAACCCGTTTCACAATAGTAACCTGGTCCTGCGTATACTGCCGTTTTGGTGCTGACGTTTCTTCGGACGCTGGAGCCGACGTGTGATGTCGTTTAGACGTACTACTGGCCGTTGGGTGAGCTTCAGCCCCGGTCGCTTTGGCTCCCGACTGTGAACTACTCGAGCCAGCACCTGAAGAGGATGGATCTTTTTCTTGAGCCTCGGTAATTTTCGCCAGCAGGTCAACTGCGGTCGGGGTGGAGTACAGCGCTATCGACTTCTTCGCGAATTTCAAGGCTGATGTGAGGTTTCCAGACTGAAAGTGGGTATTGGCGATGGTGAGACATCGCTGAGCTTCGTCTTTGTTGACCTCCATGGTGGAATGGAAAGGTGGCGGAAAGGAGCAATGGGTCAGCGTGGTCGATTACGATGGTCTGCCCTGAAATGTTCGAGAAATCTCAAAAGCTTCGACGCGCGCGCCGGTCTCCCAAATTCCTCCGAGACTCCAAAGACCGCGACCAGCGCACCATGAGAATATCTCGGAGGTAAATAGCAAACATCTGGGTAAATTCAACGGTATTAACTGGACCAATTTTTAGACTACTTTCAGCGGCGGCTTCAGCATCAACAGCCAATCCGTCCGAAATTGCGTTCTTTTCAAGGCTCTCCCAACAATGGTGGGACGAGTCGGGTGAATTCGCCTTCCTTCATCGAATGAACCCGGTACGAGTAGGATACGTTCGTGATAAGATACTTGCAACCATGGAAGACGAGGCACCAACACCGGCGCAAGGTCGGGAAACTGTCCGGGCACTTGGGGCTCGGCCGCTTGCCGGGTTGGATATCTTGGACGTCGGCTGTGGTGGAGGCCTTCTATGCGAGGTGTGTCACTCCATCATCATGTGATGCGGGAGCTGAAGTAGGAAGTTACTCCTATGCAGAGTCTTGCACGGCTAGGAGGTCGGACTCTCGGGATCGACGCTTCCTCGTCAAACATTGCGATTGCTACCCTCCACGCTTCTCAAGACCCTCGGCTATCGGGTTCTCCTTCTTCTTCAAACGAGCGTCAGCAACGTCTCGAATACAAACACACCACGTCCGAGGAGTTGTTGGCTTCTGGGCCAGAGCGGCCTCAGTTCGACGTTGTCTGCTCGATGGAAGTCCTGGAGCACGTTGACCATCCCGACAAATTCCTTAGGAGCTGCGCCGACCTTGTCAAAGTGAGTCTGAACATCGGAAACTCGGTGCCGAGGCGATGACTGATGTGCTCTTGTCCGTACCGAAAAGCCAGGAGGTCATCTCTTCCTATCCACCATATCTCGCACGCCCCTTTCCCAATTCCTTACCATAACCATGGCTGAAAACATACTAGGATTGGTATCCCGAGGAACCCACGATCATACCAAATACGTCAAGCCCTCAGAATTGGTCCAGTTCTTCTCCGACGAACTCCGGTGGATTCAGCGTCCACCCAGCGGGTCACCTGGTACTCTTCCATTCGACCAAGCGGAGCTGCGTGGAATGTCTTATCTCCCATGGGCCGGTAAATGGATTCTTACTCCAAGGGGGGTACCGATGGAGTTAGACTGCAATTATCTCTTTTGGGCTCGAAAACCCAAAACTACCCAGTAACAATATACACCACTCGATTGTTTTGCTGCTCGCTAGCGCAAATATGTTTTTACTCGACTGCGTGTGTATTGAAATTCCAGTGTGGACGAGCGAACGGTTACGAAAAACTAATTTCAGAACGGAAACGAGAGATATTACGATGCGGAATGCAGAGTGTGGCCGAGCCGGATTGCATGTACAGAACGAGAAACGAAAAGAAAGATTGTAGTGAGGGGGTATGGGACATAGTGGGGGGGAATAGGAGCAGTCAGAAGGAAACGTAGGGGAGCGAGTGTCTGGTCCGGTGCAGAGGCAAGGCGAAGCTAGTAAAATGTACACATGGATGAGAAAGAACAAACCTAATATGCGACGGTAGAATAGAAGAAGCGTAAGAAGAAAGAAGAAAGAACGAATAAAAAGTTTGAAAACTGAAAATAACCACCGGACGCCAGCGTCGCATTACTGAATGACACAATCCTTGGAATCTGTTCGTGAGTCTTTGCGACTTCGTCGTGTGCGTCGAGTAGGATCGTTGACCAGTTGCATCGAGGCATGGAGAGGAGTCGACTGAGGCGCAGGCAGCTCGGGCTCCGTCTCGAATGTTATGGTCGAAATACGACTTTGACCCAGTTCACCTGGCATCCTCGTGCTGCGCTGGCTTTCGCGAGTCGCGGCACTTCTGGTGCTGGCAGAGTTTTGACTTCCTCCAGCCATGCTGTCTCGCCTTGACCTTGAACGATCCTCGCTCCTCCGGAATAGGAAATTGCCGCTCCGTCTTTGGCTGCCGCGTTCGTCCGGGCCGACCATAACAGAGTTGGCGTCGGGTGTCGAGGCTTTCGATAGCCGCTTCCACGGTGGTACGAAAAACTTGGTGTTGTTCACGGATGGTGACCCCGACAACGGGATTTCAAGGGGCCTTGGAGATGGAGGAGGAGCTGGGGAGGGTAGGGCACTGGAAGAAGCCAATCCCGGAGAGCCGTTTGCAAGCCCGCCTTGTGCATACTGAGAATATAGGAGCAGTTGGGCTCGAACATCGCAGTGGGACGAGGCGTCTTTGGCGCAGGTCGCATGGCAAATGAGGCTGCATTCTTCGCAGAGGACTGCGTTCTTCTTGACAGACTGCTGGCAAACTTTGCAGGTGACGGCTATAGGGACATGTTCAGTGACTGTGAGCCTTTAGGTATCATGAAAGCTTACGTTTGCTGAACGTGGTCTTGACAAAGGTATGTGGCTTGACGACAAATTCTGGCTCTCCAGGTGTCAGAGGGGAAGCGGGGCTTGTGCTTTGTGTTCGGGCAACTTCTGCTAGGTTCTGAATGGACAACTGGCGAGCTGCCAAGTCGGTGCTGATCCTTCGCAAGAAAGGGACACTGTCGTCGGGGCGAAGCTCCTGAAGGATAAACTAGGTAAGTATACCGAGGGCACCGGTGGCACTGT
>WSUI01000429.1:0-27985 GCA_019633595.1 Tulasnella sp. UAMH 9824
CGAACATATCAACCATCGAATATCTAGTTATATGGCCAGAGGGTCGGGGAAATGGCGCCTGCGCGCGCCGCTACGATCACTGGCTGGGCAAATCTCAGCAAATCTGATTACATAATATTGTTTTCATCACACAACTTCGACGCCTTTCAATGAGTGGACACTCACCACTTCGTCACCGAGCTATGGGCGACTATCAGGTTATCTCGAGGACGTTCGTGAAGGCCAGTCGGACCCTTCTTGAACAAACCACAAGAAAGATAGACAGAGCTAAGGGATTTGGACGGAGAATAGGTGCCCGAAACCCGACGTTCGGCCGAGATACGCGGACTTTAGCCCTTCGGCATTCCGCCAAGACCGCATTCCAACGAACGGATGGTCCGATATTTTTCGAGCCATAACCAAAAGAGGTAAAGACTACTCATCACCTTCTCAAAGACCTATGTCCGTCAAATCCGCTCGATAATGTCTGGGTCAGCCGGAGCAAAACTTCGACCTTCCAACGCCTGTCACTGATGTTATATCCGAAGGCACCCGCAGGTACCTATCCTAGCCCTCTGGGTACATTGTTCTGAGACGACGAAGTGCTTCCGCTATATGAATCCTTTCGAGCGGCTTCGTGGGCCAGCACGCCGCAGCCACATTCCAAGCTTCTTCATATGACGTTCCTTCGGGAGATGATGTAGGTTCTTTCAAGGGACGCTCGTTTTTGTCTACCACGGCCATCATGACAGCCATGCTCATTGACAACTGGGGAAATGGTACATTCCCAGTAAGAACCTAAGTTTGAAGTTATGCTTGCGTAAGTGAGAATTACCCTAATTCAGGGAGACCCTACCTCGGCGATTGTCATTCCGAAGGCGTAGACGTCGCTTTCGAACGATCTGGGCTCATTGTACCAGAGTTCCGGGCTCATCCATTGGACAGAACCAGCGCCCTTGACGCATGTAGAGGTCCTCGAATCTATCATTTTGGTTAACCCAAAATCACATAGCAATGCGTGGGCATCGTTGCTAATGAGAATATTGGTGCCTTTGATGTCTCCATGGATAATATTCTGTGTATGAAGATACTGAATAGCTTCGGCGGTTTCTCGCAGCTTCGTGCAGGAGGATTAGCGTTCGAACGACAGAATGCAAGCGAGTGCAATAAACCTTTGCTTACAAGCCTAATTCTGTTGACACTTGAGTGTCTAAAGATGTATTCCACCAACGTGCCGTCATTGATGAACGGACTCACGAGATAGAGGTGACCATCTCGTTTGAGCGTACCAAGAAATTCTAGAATATGGGGATGTTGAAGAGTTCTCCACGTAGCTGCCTCCCTCTCGAACCGCTTGAATACGAGAAAAGTGTTAGAATCACCTCTGCCAACAGATGAGAGTAACTATATCATACCCTAACCACGTCATCATCATACCCCGCTCCAGCAATTCTCGGTCTCTTAAGAGCGACCTTGCCTTTAATAGAGTGAAAGCCCTCGAAAACGTCGCAAAAGTGACCGTTGAGGTTGGCAGGAGTGGACGAGATCGAGATTATAAGCGATTCAATGTTGAAAGGATGACCAAAGGACGGCTGAGTCGCTTCTTCGGACTCTCCGCCTCCGAAGTCTGAGACGGTTTCGTTGCCGAACGATATGGAGTTCTGTTCCGCGTCTTCGCTTCGACTTCTAGAAGCTTTGCCTTCCTCTTCCCGGATACGAGCGACTTTTTCTAGCCCACGTAATGCCTTGTCTCGGCCGCTGTGATTCCCTAGACGAGTGTAGACATCTCTGGCAATCGTGAACGACTCCTCCGCCTCAGCGTAGATGTTCAGGAACATATACATCTCCCCAAGAAGTCCCTGCATGTCCGCCCTCCTAATGTCGTCTCCGATCTCGTCGTAGATTTCTTGAGCTTGGATGAAGAGATCTGCAGCCTCGGCATGCCTGGACCGGGCATCGTAAACACTTCCGAGGCCAGCCAGTGTGTCCGCTCGACCTCGATCGTAGTTGATGCAGGTGTAAATATTGTGAGCCTGATTAAAGGCTTTTTCGGCCTCTTGGTAGTTTCCTTGGTCACGGTAGACCTCTCCTAACCCTCCTATGGCGTCGGCTTGACCCTTATCGTCTCCGACGAGAGCGTAGAGATCTCTTGCGAGTATAAACGAATCAGCGGCTTTGCTATACTTCTCTTGAAAACGGAAAACGTTGCCCAGTCCACGAATTGCACCCGCCCGCCCGGCGTTGTCCCCAGAACGGGTGCTGACATCCAGGGCTTCCGTGAAGAGCTCCTCGGCTTCGGAATATCTGGATTGTTCTCGGTAAACGTTGCCTAATCCACGCAAGGCAGTCGCCTGTCCACGGTTGTTCCCCAGATAAAAGTATATGTCCTGGGATTGTTTGAAGCACCTCTCGGCGTCGGAGTATCTCGCCTTGGCGCGGTAGACATTGCCCAAGCCACGAAACGTATCCGCGCGCCCTATGTTATTACCGGTGCACGTGTAAATATCTTGGGCTTTGAAGAAGCACTCCTCTGCTTGTTCGAACATGCTTTTGAGGCGATAGATGTCTCCCAGGCCTCCCAGTGCGTCTGCTCGGCCCAGCTCGTCCCCAGTGCGAGCGGAGCTATCTCGAGCTTGAACAAATGTTACCTCGGCTTCTTTGAATTTGAACTGTACTCGATACGTATGGGCCAAGCCACGCAACGTAGTACCAAGCTTCAAGTCATTGCCGAAACGAGAGTAGATGGCCAGTGCGGATTTGAAGGAGATCTCTGCCTCGACGTATTTGGCTTGAAGCCGGTAAACCTCTGCGAGTCCGGACATAACATCTGCTTGGCCCAGCTCATTCTCCTTGCGGATGTATATGGCTCTGGCACTTGAGAAGGACTCCTCGGCAGAGCGATATCGACCGAGATCACGGTGGACATTACCCAAACCAATCAAGGCTTCCGCGACGAGGTCGTCATCGCTAACGAGGCGAGCAGTTTCCAAGGCATCTGAGAATAAGGAACAAGCGGTGTCTTTATTATCCAGCTGATAGTGCGTGCGGCCGAGCTCACACAGCAGAGCAGGCGACCGTATTTTGCCGTTAGGTGCCGTTGGCACGGCCGATGGCTATGAGGAAAGGATGCTCAATAACACATATGGGAGTTGCCGATTTGACGCACCATGCGCTGTACTTCCGCCTCGAAGTGCTCTATCGTTGGCCGCTTAAGCGGGTCGAGCACTAAGCACGCCTCCATCAACCTGCAGAGACTATCTACGTGCTCCTTCTCCGTAGCTCGAATCTCTGGTAGACTTCGCTCAAATGGCTCTGAGGATCTGAGTCCCGTAGCCTGATTCTCAGAAAATGGAAGCTTGCTCGTCAGAATCTAGAGGGTGGGGAGATTTCTTACGTAAGTCAGGATGCCGGGCGACCCAACAACAGCACTGACCTCGCAGCAGATCCACCCAGCTGCCCAAATATCACATGGGAAGTCGGGTTGCATCCCAAAGATTACTTCTGGAGCTTCCCACCTGACGTAGTCTCCGAGTGCAACCAAACTCAGTCGCGTTCCACAGAAGGAGATATCCAACTGAGGCGAGTCTGCGGGTTCTGCGTGGAATCCAAGCTGCCTAAGTGCCACGGTCTCCCCATCTGTCCGAGGCTTCGCCAGTTTGCTCGATCTTCGTAGAAGGCGAGTCGACAAGAAATCAGCGACAACTGCCCTAGAAGACGAATTAACTAGAACATTACGCTGAGGACTTCAAGTCAGGCGTTCGGGCGCTTGAACATACATAGATATGCTAGCTTACGGATTTGAAATTGCCATGGCAGATGGGGGGACCATGTGTATGAAGATACTTCAGCCCCGCCAGCAAGTCTTTAATCTAAAATAAAAATATGACGGTTAAGAGGGATTTCCTCGCGGTCATGATTATTCTTACCAGTGAGAGACGTTCGGGGATTCTCCACAGCCCCGTCGCGAGAAACTCGCTCAAGTTGCCATTCGATTCCCAAGACGAAAACACCCAGATATTGCCACTTTGGGGATCCATTTCTGCGCCGGCGATTTTGCTTATGTTGGGGTGAGAGAGTTGGGCAAGCAGGTTGAGCTCGGCGGCTAATACCTGAAAAGTTATGAGTACACGGCGAGTGTTGAGACGTAACGAATAGAATTATACCTCAGAAAAAGTGTCCCTGCTCACACTCGTGCCGTTGCACAAACACTTCGCAGCAACACGAAGTTCCGGTGCTTTGTCCGAGCTGATGGTCACCAGGATGGCCCTTTCCGTGCCACTCGTACTGTTAGCGTGGAGGTGGCTGGGAAACTTGACCTGATTCAGGCTGATACCGCGTGTGCATGCCACGGCTGTCTTTATAGCACATTAGTTAGAGGCTAAATTAGCTTTGGCCGGCTTTCAAAGTAGAAATTGACTGACGGGGGAAACTTTGCTCCGCTTCTGCTTGGGGCGATCGCTTTCTTCTTCTACAGACAGGTTCTCTCCTCTTCCGTTCAACCAGCCTCCGTTCTTTCGTTTCGTGCTTGACGATCCAGCATATGAGACGGAGCCAGCCGAGGTCTCTATGGGTGAGGTTGAGACAGAATCAGAGTTCGACATTGATGAATCGGGGCTTCAAGCTGTAACGCAGGAGTGAGGCTCAGAAGAGCCGCGGCAGAGCTGAGAAGAGAATTTAGTAGAGATGCCTTTAGTCGTGTTCGAAATCTTTTTTGAGGCGGTTCGGAGCATATTTCCCTCGCACTGGCAAAGCGTATGATCTGCAGCGTCCGTGGCAATCTCCATCAACAGTGCCTTACGGCTAGATAAGAAGTCGTGATGAGCCTGACTGCTTCGAATTCTCTTTTCCCTAAAGGGAGGTTGTGCCTTGGGAGCCGGCAGCTTCACCCTCCAGGGGGTATTACCGCAACGGGCATCGGAGGGCATCGGATATTTCCATGCCGAGTTTCCGTTTCCATAAACGTCGAGCCCTGTCCATAAGAGGAGGTTTCCGCAGAAGTAGCAAATCTTGACCATGTCCGCGCGTTGCCTCCACCAATAAGAGTATGAGCAGCCACCTGTGTATCCTACTCAGGGTTCAGCTCGTTTCCCAGACCTCCTCACGTAAGTCAAATGTCGACCGTCCTCGGTGCCTCCTCCAGGCTCCGCAGCTGCGCTTCAAACCAGCCCAATACGTGTCCACATCGGTTCCGGTATCCTCTCCACTACTGGGACTGGCCATGGGTAACCCTTGATATTAGTCTTCACTAGACATTCCTTACCACCTTCTGTCGCCTTCAGTTAAATAAGAGTCAGTCAAATGTACATTCGCCGAAGAGTACAGGTCTCTCCAATCGCTCAGGTAGCTGGGAAGGGCGCTAGGGCTCCAGTAAACCTGTTGGTTGGAGACCTTGTATTTCCGGGGTAGTTGAGGAGTCAATCGAGACCCGGTAACCAACTAGGTCAGCTCCGGTCGCATTTCGGCGGGCAGCGTCCACGCGCCGTTATTTGACCCGGTGAAACACAGCTCTCGGTGCTCGAGGGAATTTCCCTGAGGACCTGGTGGCTTATGTTCATCCAGACCAATAGACGCCCTATCCCGAACTTCTTGAGACCGCGTTCAACCCTGGAAATCCCTCATTGTCTCACAAAAGGAAAACTAAGGCACCATCCCACTTTTTGATACCGCGACATGTCCATAGCTTTCTTCACTCTTTGCTGGCCCCGGGCCCCGTCGGTTAAGCAAAATCCATCCCCTTCTTGCTCTGCGTTCCTAGACTGACTTGGTGCCTTTCCTACTTGGTAATGAGGCTCGAAATTCTCCTGAAGAATGTTGATCGAGATGATTACTCGGTTTCCTTTCGAGAATATGGCACAATGCATCTGTGACCACGTTTGAGGCCAGACTTTACAATCACGATGGACCCCCCAGCCCGATATTTAGGATGATGCTCATTATGTGCGCCTATTTGCAAGGACTCTAGATACCGTCTCATGCCCCTAGCTAGAAAGTCGCGGCAAAGACCGTACCGCAATCTGGTTTGTTTCGGGAACGTGACGTGCGTCAGGTTTACTGCTTCTCCGCGGCCTAGGGTGCTATGGGTGAAATAGTAGGGTACCTCGAGAGCATTCGTGTAGGCTAAGTAGATGTTCGACCACGAACCGCAAGATGGAGAGAGAGCGAGCAAGAGGATTCGGAGGGAAAAATCGGAGGCCCGAAGGCGGTGAACTCCCATGTTCGGCCGAGTTCCGCGGACTTTAGCCCCCACATTCCGGCAAGACCGCATTACAACGGACACATGGTCCGACATTTCCTCGAGCCATAACCAATTGACGTAAAAGATTAACCGTCACATTCTCAAAGAAAGAAAACAGCCCTTTGTCTATCAAATTCGTTCGACAATGTCACCCGGGTCAACCGGAGCGAAGCTTCGACATTCGAACTCGAGCGACATCGAACTCCTTACTGCTATACGCCAGGGTCTGCAATTAGACGAAGAGGATGGCTTTTCCGACGGCAAAGAATTCTCAGGGCTAGTTGCGGTCGAACATATTCTATCGGAAGTCTTAGGGCTGCCATGTTCATGGACTCCTTCGAATGACTTCGAGGCCGGCGGGGCGCGCTCCGGATCACGACCCACTCAAGCCTCCCTCTCGGACTCTGACGATGAAACTTGGGTCGAGGAATGGGAGCCGAAGGATCTTTCTAGATGGCAGGTCTCGTTTGCTGTTCGGTAACGTATGTCTTGGTCCTGACCGTTTTTCCTTAGGATCCTCAACGAACTCCGCGCATTGGGGCCACTGGACCCGAGTGTTAGACGCGTAAATATGAGACAGAGGTTAGAAGAAAGGTGCGTTGCCTGCAGCGCTAGTGGCAGCTACCGTGATCTAACCTCCATAACCCGTAGACTCGCTGTGCCCGAGGATACGCCCGATGCGGAGGCCCTTCCTGACGTCTTGAGCAGCTCAACGGACCACGGTACCGACATGTTCAAACCAGTACAAGAGGATGCTGCAATACCTTGTCCGATCTCCTCCTTACCTGTAGAGCTCCTACAGGATGTCTTCCACCACGCTCGTTCATCCGGCAAAGAAATCCGAATACCTCTAACCCTCTCCTACGTCAGTCCTCACTTCCGTTCGGTCGCACTCGGAACACCATCACTTTGGACTGCTATCGATAACTTGCTCCCACTTCCAATCGTCGAGCTCTACATTGCGCGGTCAGGAGAGGAGCAACTCAGCTTTCGCATGTGGGCAGACCTGGTTGCATGCATGTCCGTCTCCCAAATAAATGACTGGGTGGGTATTTTACGGCAGTCTTCTAGGCGCATCAGGATCATGGAGGTGTACGGGTACGATGCAATGAGCTTCGTGCGATGGAAGAATTCGTTGCTTCAGAGTGGCGTGGACTTCCCGTCGCTGGGTAAAATGGAGCTCGTAATCAGCGAGTCGGGCCAAAGGGGATCTGGAGGGCCGAATTGCCCGAGATGGACGTCGTTTCCGGGCTTGCAAGACCTTTGGATTCAGGGGTACCCAGCGGATGGTTGGACAGATATTTCGGATCCTTTCCCACCAGGTCTTCGGCGTTTGAAGTTCAGCAAAGGAAGCAAAATTCCAATCAGGATTATGTTGAAAGCCCTGAAGGACTTGCTCCACCTCCGCGTTCTGAGCCTGGACTACTGCTCTCTAGAACCCTCGCTCGCCCTTGTGCACGGAGAAGACATCACCATGACTAGCCTTGAGGAGTTGGAGGTGGCGAGAATGTCTACAGCTGCTATCAAGGTGCTAACATTGCATCTGCACACTCCAAATCTCACGTCCCTGTCCGTGACTTATCCTGTGGACCGAGGCCTCAACATCGCCAATCTTCTCATCCCTTTCACGAAGACGCATGCCCAGCTTCGCTCGCTTCATATCAAAGAATGCGGAATGAACAAAAAGGAATGGACTTCAACTTTGCAAAACGTCGCCCATCTGAACCGCCTCGTCATCCGAGCGTCAGATCTGCGTGATGAGGACTTACGCGGACTCGGCTTGGCGTTGGTGCCAATCATCCCCAACCTGACGCACTTAACCCTCGAAAATGAACTTCAGCTTACTACGTCACTTGTGGAGCAAATAGTTCGAACGCACCCCAATCTGGTCTCCGTCATCCTCCGGTGGTGGGACGCATCCAACGTCTCAAAGGCAAGTGTGGCTGCCATTTCCCGGCTCGTGCCATATGTAGAGATCCAAACATTTGGCGACACGGAAGACGAAGTTGATGCGAATGGTGATGGGGAAGAGGACCAGTGGGACGACTCGTATTGGGAAGGGTCAGATTTTAGTGAAGATGATGGATGGTTGTCGGGCGACGAGGCGGTCGTTAAAGGAGACGAGCGACCGGTAAGGATGGGGCACTTGAGCGTTTAGACAAGCATATATTAGCATTTGTCTTGAGCATTGCTGGTTTCAATCATTGTCACCGAAGGTTTGCCTTCCCTTGTCGAGAGCAAGCTCACTAACTGGGCCCGGACGCTACGCGTTGTAAGTCGTTCCCCCGCGACCATGAAGTTGCGGGAAATGATGACTGAAACGAAATTCATCGCTGAAAGCTCGAACCATTAACCAATTCTTGACTGGGCATAATCGCAACATTGCACTGTGCAGCGGAGTTAGCCGGCGCTGTGGCGTCTCGGCCGGGCCCCGGCCGAAATCGGGTGACTCCCGGTGCAATCACCCCAACCTCGTCCGTTGTCCGAACGCCACACCAAAATCACCCTGTTCGAACCTCCCCCTACTTCCTCCCCAACTTCCCCCAAGAATGCCCGGAATGGCGGGTATTCGCCTCTGCGGAGCATCCCCGAGCGACATCACCCTCCTCGGAACTATTCTGGAAGATCTGAAAACCATGGAGCACAACCCGGGCAGCAGCCAGCAGAAAGTGATTAAGTCTGCTCAGAGAATCGTTTCGGACATTTTGGAGAATGACGCAGACAGTCAAACAGATGAGTCTGAGGACCATGATGGCGCCTGGGGTGAGGAGTGGGAGCCGCGAGAGATTTATCAATGGTATGTTTATTCAGACACACCGCTCAGATTACGTTCTGAATTGGTTGTCGCGACGAAACTAGGATTTTAGACGTTATACGAAGCTGTGATTTGGAGAAGAGCGAGGACTGCGATCGCATGGTACTTTATTTAGAAGAGAGGTACGGGCCACCCTTTCGATCTTGGCGACCCAACGCGAGTCCACAATTCAGACGCTCCGAAACTCCCATAGACTCGCTTCTATATCTGTCTTTCCTCCGTTGGTACAGGAGCCTTACTCTACCGATGGTCTCAGCGACTCTCCCCCAGCACCAGGACCTCACCTCGCGTCAATCACGGCAAAGTCGTCTACGTCAAACCCATCCCCGATATCGCTGCTTCCTTTAGAACTTCTACAAGAAGTCTTCAGGATTGCCTGCGTCGGACGGACTACGAGTCCCCTCACTCCTTTTCATCTCTCTCAAGTCAACCCCTACTTCCGCTCCGTTGCACTCGAATTGAAGCCTATTTGGGCCCGCATCGACGACGTCCTTCCCACCCCCTTGGTCAACATTTACCTTGTCCGCTCGGGAGATGTCCCCTTAGATATACGCGTTGGTGCATGGCACCTCCGAAGCTCATCGAGGGAGTTCATCCATACGTGGTCGGATATTCTTGCTCAGTATTGCAGTCGGATACAGAGCTTGGAAGTTGAAACCTCAGAGATCGCAATGCTGCGGGAATGGGCGTCATCGCTGGACGAGCATGTTTGCAGGTTCACTCGTCTGAGGAAATTCGAATACATCCTTCACAAGGGCGGTAAGAAAGGCGAGGATACCGTCATGTGTCCCGTATGGATAGCTTTTCCCGACTTGTGGGATGTTTGGATTCAAGGGTGTTGGATAAACGGTTGGGTCAGTAAAACCGACCCATTTCCTCCAACGCTGCAGCGGCTCAAAATCACCGACATTTCGGAGCTACGCATCGAAAAACTTGTGGAGGCTTTACAAGCGATCCCGTGCCTCATCACTCTCATTCTCGACGACATCCAGGAGCTCCCCGCAAGCGCAGGACTGTTACCCGAGTCATCCTACATGGTGACCCTGGAAAACCTGAAAGAGCTGGAGCTTTCACGGATCTCAGAAACCGAAATGGTCGTGCTCGTTGCACACGTTCAGACCCCGGCTCTATCTTCACTCTCGACTTCCTTCGCGCGGTACCCCAATACCGGGGGAAGCAAGTTCCTACCTGATTTTACCAAAGCTCACCCTACCATTTCATCCCTTGAAGTCGCGTATTCCACTATGCCCAGCGCTTTGTGGTCTTCGATTCTCGAACAACTTCCATACCTCACGAACCTCCATGTTTTCGCATGCCACATCACTGACGAGGACCTCGAAGCGTTGACCCTTTGGCACATTTTACCTCGGCTTACAAGACTAAATCTCGACAACGAGCTCCAGCTCAGTACGTCCTTCGTTGAGCAAGTTGTAAGGACACACCCAGATCTTGAATCGGTCTCCCTCCGCGGATGGGATCCCTCAAACGTCTCTAGCCAGTCCCTCGAATCTATCAAGCAGCGTGTCCCGCACCTTTGTGTGGAGACGCTAAGAAATGCCCCTGAAGACGTCGGTCAATCCGAGGCCGACAGCAAATCGGATCACTCATGCTCGGATTCCGAGTCTGACGGAGAGTGGCTTTCGGGAGATGAAGCAGTAGTGCGAGGAGATTGCTAGGTGTAGAAGTCGTTACCAGACATTAAATAGTAGCCTAGGTGATGATGTTGATAATCAGCGACCTTATACGTCTGCAGTTCGTTCGCATGAAAGAATGGTTGAGTGATCTTCGTGGTGGTGACCATGGCCCCGGCCCCAATCACGAAAACGTACTCGACGAACCCCCTGGCTCGCAGATGTAACTAATTCTTCCAATCTCCCGGGTACTCACTATGTCGCCGAGGCACGTGCGGAAGTTACTCGGTTGCCCGCTTATTTCGGGCCTCCTGCTAGTATACGACCACAGCGAGACCTCGAACCTTCAACCGACGTTGGGGGCGCTCAGATTCGTCCTCCAGTCTTACAGTCTCGCGTCGAACACGGAAAATGACCGAAACGACTTTGTCGCAGTCCCAACTACGACAATGAAGGCATCAGATCCATAACAGACATCCTCGAGGATACAGAAAGTGGAGCTCTCGCTTTGAGTCGGGAGTACTCAAAACGGCATCGGCGTTCGAGGCTCTCACCGCCGAGACGCTCGTGTTTCTTCGGAGGCGCAGCCCTCTATACTGTTCCGGAACTTCATGCTTAGTGTCTGTATGGCATATGAGTTTCATGAGGATGGTACTCGTGAGGACTTGTTGGCCCGCTCCGGCGACGGGCATTTCACGGACTTTATGATAAAAGCCGGTGAGCATTTTAAACACCACCGGTGGGTAGATAAAACCTCCCAGACTTCACGTCAAGAGTGAAGAGGCGCCTCGAATCTGAGATTCACCCCTTCTACACGGAGCCCTTCCCGCCAAGCACGATAAATGGTTGACAAAGCTTTTGATAACGGCAACCCAGATGACATCACGCTCCTATCCGACGTCCTCGACGAGGTCACGGTGCTTTTAAGAGATGCAGATCCCCAATCAAAGAGGGCAATTAGCGCAATCAAAGTTATTTTGAGCGAGGCCCTGGACAAGCATCGCCGGGGCGGAAATGACGCGAGCACTCGCGAGTCAAGCAGCTTCTGCGAGTGCGGTGCTGGAGACACTAACGGCAACTCCCGTATCAAAAATTTGAGGGATTCTGAAAGGCTTTATCAATGGTAAGATAATAGTACCACCTTCTTCAGCACGGATCCTTCGTCCCGACTCACTAGTGCCCTCAGGATCCTGAACCAAATACGGGCGAATGGCCTTGAAGGGGATGAAAAATGGAAAGAAATCATGAGCACGTTAAAAGCGAGGTCGGTGCAAACAACAAAACGCCGGCGCACTCCTGTTTGGCGGCTGCATTACTTATGACTCATAAGCCCATTTTCAACGTTTAGATGCGAGCTTACCGACTCGAAAATTGCAAAAGGGACCTCCGACCAGGCTGTGCCCACCGATACGTTGCAGGTTGGAGCAGTCAAGGGCCATCACGACTTCAGCCCCATCTCTTTTCTCCCTGTCGAGATCCTCCAGCAGATCTTCTGGCTAGCTGCTCTGCCCCACCTCTGGATTCGAGCACCGCTCGTTCTCTCCCTCGTAAACTCTCACTTCCGCAGCATGCTTCTTGACACTCCATTTCTTTGGGCTGTTGTCGATAATACGCTTCCACCCCCAATCCTTCGACTGTATCTCGCTCGATCAAGGAACGAGCCGCTTGACGTTCTCACAAAGACTGACCACCCTTATTCGTACGGAGATTGGTTCGACTTCTTGAAAGTTGAGTCTATTCGCATCAAACACATGGCGGTGGTTGGAAACTATCCCGATCTTCTATCGGATTGGGGGAGAGAACTTCAACGGGATGAAGGATTCATCTTCACGTCCCTTTCGAAGTTGGCTTTCCGTGTGATTAACGGAAATGACAATCAAACTTTGTGCCCGACATGGAACCACTTTCCAAATTTGCGCGAGCTTTGGATTCAAGGATGTTGGGGCAGCGGTTGGGTGGGGCCAGGGGACCCGTTCCCTCCGACCTTACGGCGGCTCAGGCTTAGTAGCATTAGCTCCCTCATCCTTTTGGAGCTCGTAGAGGCGCTTTGTGGCGTCTTGGATCTTGTTAGTTTGACCATGGAGGATGTCGGCTTAGATCCTGACGACCTTGATCTCCCGGAGACCACGAGCCAAGTGAATCTCAATTTCTTGCAGGAACTGGAGATTGTGAATGTTCAAGTTGCCGATATCCGTGACATATGGCGTTACGTGTCAACTCCAAATCTTTCCTCATTCTCCATCACCTCCTCCGGTCCCTCCGACGAGATCACGGACCTCCTCGAAACATTCACGGTCAAACACCCTCAAATCTCCTCTCTCCGCATACTAGGCCTAAAATTGGATTTGCAGTTACTGAAAGGGACCCTACACAACTTGGCCAACCTAACCCTCCTTCATATCCGCGCATCCGACCGTACTGATGACGACCTCGCTGCACTGAAGGACGGGACGTTTTTCCCTCGGCTCACCGTCGTGGTGTCCTAGATCATCATACTCTTGTAGCCATTTCATATGGAGATGTAGTGAAAGGATCTAAATATGGGATTAGTCGACTTTGGTGGTCAGGCGGTGGACGGGACCTTTGAAGCACACAGTGATGGGCCTGGAGGATGATCGGCAGCTGCTCAGCGAACAAGAATTTGTTAACGAGGACGCTTAGTTCTATATGCCTATTTACCTTCCAAAAATGAACATTTACCCAGCTAAATTTCTGCGACCGATGGTTGTAGGTCGATACAGGAGTTGAGATGTGGGAGACGTTCCCCGGGTCAGTTGGTGCAGGGATGGGTGCCCCAGGATAAAAAATATGGCCCTCAGGCTCGGAAATAGAGGAGAACCTGACGTACGTTTCGCATATCCTAAAACGCTTCGATTGAGCTTTTGCTGAGGTTGAGGAGGGGAGCGGGAACTCGAAAGGGTGCCAGCTTCGAAGCAAAGGACATCCAATGAACATCAGGGGGGCTGTTGACGGGGGTGGTCATCCCACGGTTTGCCACATGCGGACGTGATCAGTCCCGTTCCCCTTGACTGTGCGGAGTCTCCGAGCCGGATTGTTTGCTTATGGCCCTTTGTCCTCAGCTTGATGTATGTATCTCGACCTCATTTGGCCAATTGATCATTTCAAGTGCATATGTGCAGTGTTTCATCTCTGCCGACCAAAAACGTGGAGTGCGTGGTCCGTTCCGGTCCGGTTCGGCGCCGGCGCGGCGACGGATATTGAACGCAGTTACCGTAAAAAAGGCCGGCCTGTTGATTCCACCACCCCGCTGCCAGGTAGAACCTCGCAGACTGAGCATCAAGAGCGAAGAGGAACACAAATTACGGAACATATTATTTCTACACATACCACTTCCTGTCCAGTACCGGAAAATGGTTGGCGCGACTTTGGTCAACTGCGATGCGGAAGGCATCAAGTTTCTGTTCGACATTCTCCAGGAGGTCAGCGGCATTTTACAAGAGGCGGAACTTCCATCGGCTAAGATGGCTGCAATGAATGGGGTCAAAAGTGTTCTAAAAGAGGCCCTGGAAGGGTACCGACGGAGCGGTGATGACACGGGGACTAACGAGTGTCAGAACCTCTCTGAGAGGGAGTCCGGTTCTGGAGACTCAGAGGACGTCAACGAAACCTCCAATGTGGAAGAATGGAATTTCGGAAAGCTTTGCAAATGGTACGATAAGAACGTCATCTTTTTTTTTTTCGGCACGAGTCCATCGTCCCAACTGACTGGTTCCCTGCAGGATCCTGGACCAAATACGTGCGAATAGTCTTGGAGACAATGGAAACTGCAAACAGATCATGTTTAAATTGGAAGAGAGGTGGGTGCACATAACTGAAATCCAGCGCCCGCTGGTTTGATCACTAAATGACGTATGACTGAACAAGCCCCTTTTTGGACGTTTAGATGCGCTTCCCCGAAGACTGAAAATGAGACCTCCGATCAGGCAGTTCACGCCGATACTTCGCAAGGTGGAGCAATCGAGGGCGCTCACGACTTCAGCCCCATCTCTCTTCTCCCTGTCGAACTCCTCCAGTACATCTTCTCCCTGGTTGCTTCGCCCCCCCTTTGGATTCGAGCACCGCTCGTTCTCTCCCTCGTTAACTCCCACTTTCGCACCATCGTTCTCGACCTTCCATCTCTTTGGGCCGCCGTCGATAACAGTCTTCCGCTTACAATTCTCCAACTCTACATCACTCGGTCGAAGATCGCGCCACTCGACGTTCTCACTAGAACAGATGACCCGCCCAGTGAATCTACTTGTTCTGCGGAAGACTGGTACAACTTCTTGCACGACGAGGCTACCCGTATCGAACATATGGCGGTAGTTGGGGATCGTCCGCACAGTGTATCAACTTGGGGGATGGTGTTTGATCAGTCTGATGGATTCACCTTCACGGGCCTTACGAGGTTGGCCCTTCGTGTAATCAGCGGCGATAATGATCGAGTTTTGTGCCCAACGTGGATTCATTTTCCGAATTTGCGGGAGCTTTGGCTTGAACTGTGTTGGTGCAACGGTTGGGTGAACTCCGAAGATCCGTTCCCCCCGAGCTTACAGAGGCTCAGAGTCACTAACATTCGCTGCGTCTCTCTTTTGACCTTTCTCAAAGCGCTTGATATGGTTTTGGGTCTCGTCAGTTTGGTCATCGAGGGCTTCGACTTGGATTGTGACGAACCCCACGACCAACCGATAAGGAGCCAAGTGATTCTGAATTCCTTGGAGAAACTGGAGCTCACGGACGTTTCAATCACTGATATGGATATCCTATCCCTCTACTTGTCAACTCCAAATCTTTCCTCATTGTCCATCACGTCCTCAGCTCCTTGTGACGGCATCACCGACTTCCTCGCAGCGTTCACCGTCCATCGCCCTCAGCTCTCCTCTCTCCGCATCCTAGGCTTCAATCTGGAGCTGAGAGAGCTTAAAAGGTCTCTAGGCAACTTGGCCAACCTAACCCATCTTTGTATCCGCGGATCCGAAGTGGCTGACAACGACCTCGCACTACTGGAGGAGGGGGAGCCATCGCCCCGGCTTATGGTAGCGGTCACCTAGGCCTACATACTTAGTGTCATCTCTTTGTCCTAAAATGTAGTCCGCCCATTTAAATACAAGATACGGTTTCGAGGAACAGCACGTCTATGAGGACAGAAGGAGCGGCGTAACGGTAAACACTGGACGGCATGCATAGTCCGAAGCTCCAAAGTCGATACCCTATCTCCGTTCTCACGTGTTACTTGTCATGCGGACGTGTTTTTAATATGGGGGATCTTGAATTGCCGCCCACGGAGCATCAGTGAACTCTTGATGGCACCAAACGCCAAGAGAACAGGCACATGAGCACTATATAAATCTATTATATAGCCTTCAGTCTCCAAGTTTTCGTGGACTCGCTTAAGATCTTGGGCTGAAACCGAAACGTTAGCTGTACTGGATCCACCCCGGATTGTGAAGCGGTTGCGTGATCCCATCGTTCGGACAGCTTGTCTCCTTCGGACGGAAAGAACGATGATCAGCGAGGTTAGACGTCCTGAGCCTTGCGACTTGCTGTTTGCCGCTTGCTGAATCTCGATGGTCAAAAGTTGGGAGTGATGGGGAGATACATGAGAGGCGTCGCGGTGCACGGGGGACAAGACCCCGGATACCTCGACTCCCACCTCACGAGGAAGAGGAAACTCTGAGAGAGAGACTCAAGCTAGCAGAGCCAAAGTCGCTATATATTTCCAATAGCCAGGAAATAGAGTACAAATATTGGGAACCAGGTAGAACAGGCTCGGGAATAGGAATAGCATATTTTGCTGACGGATTTCGCGGACTTACTGCAGAAGTTCGTTCGCTTGGCACAGCCACCCCGTAACTACGAAGAGTCACCCCACAGATCGAACGAGCACCTGAATTAGGTTGACCACCATCTCCTTACCCACCGCCCCGTGCTAAACACAAATGGTGGCCGTGACTCTACTCAAATGTGATCCGGATGAAGTCAAGCTCCTATTCGACGTCTTGGAAGATATCAAAGGCAGCTTAGAAGATGCGGGACCTCGATCAACGAAAATGCCGGAAATGAATACAATTAAGGACGTTTTGAATAAGACTCTAGAAAGTTACCAATGGAGCGGCGATGGCGCGGTTACCCGCGGATCTCAAGGCCCCTCCGGCTCGGAGTGCGATGCTGGAGAAGTAAAACACCATATGGACGGTCTCGGTGAAGAGCAATGGGAATTTGAAAGGCTATGCAGGTGGTACGGTCAAACGTTACATATTTTAACCCCGTATATCTGTGGCGACTCACGAACAATCCGTTCAGGATCCTGAGCCAGTTACAAGCGAATGGTCATGAAGAAAGTGAAAAATGTAGGGGTATTATTGATAAACTGGGGGCGAGGTGGGTCCAACAGCTGAAAAAGTGGCGCATCCTTGGTTGTTAGCTCGATAACGAACGATTACATACTTGGTTTTGTGACGTTTAGGTGCGGGCTTGCGGACATGAAACCCGCCACAGGGACCTCCGGTGAAGCGGGAGCCAGCGACATTCCGCTGGCCGAGACCACTCAGGGTCTTCGAAATTCTCGGTCCATCTTTATACTTCCCGATGAGCTCCTTCAGCATATCTTCCGGCTCGCAGCTCGGTCTCGTATCTGGGTTCGGGCGCCGCTCGTTCTCTCCCATGTAAACTCCGACTTCCGCTCCATCGTTCTCAACACCCCATCGCTTTGGACCTACATCGACGAAAGCCTTTCACTCCAGATGCGCGATCTCTACATCGCTCGATCAAAGGACTTACCACTCGACGTGCTCACACGATTAGACCGTCGTGAGCAAGAATCCAGTGGTTCGGACGGAGAGTGGATTGACTTTTTGGAGGACGAGTCCAGCCGCATCGGGCAAATCACCGTAGTTGGCAATGATCCGGGCCGCATCTTAGCCTGGGGAAGACAGGTTAAAGGAATCGTCTTCACGTCTCTTACAAAATTGGCCGTGTGTCTGTCGAACGATCAAAACAGCATTGCTGCCTGTCCTAAATGGGCTTGTTTCCCCCACCTACAAGATCTGTGGATTCGGGGGTATTGGTGTCGGGGTTGGGTAGGGAAGGGGGATCCATTCCCTCCGGATTTACGGAGACTCAGTCTCAGTAAAGTAACTGCCGTCTCCACTCCGGTGCTCCTCAAAGCCCTTGATGGAGTTCCGGGTCTTCTCAGCTTGACCATGGAGGACCTTTATTTGGACCTTGAGGAGCAGTACCCGCCGCTTATGGGCGGGGTTACTTTGGCTTCTCTGGAGAAATTGGAGTTTACGAACGTCCCAGTCACTGATATGAGCTCCATATCGCTCTCCGTGTCCACTCCGAATCTTTCCTCTCTATCTCTTATATACTCGGGCTCTTCTAACAGGATCATCGACTTTCTCGCACCGTTCACGGCCGAACACCCTCAAATCTCCTCTCTTCGGCTTCTTGGTTTCAATTTGGGACTGCAAGAGTTGAAAGTGGTTTTACGTAACCTAGCCAACCTAGTCCACATACGTGTCTCCGCTTCCAGCCTGACTGACAACGACCTCACCTTGCTGAAGAAAGGGAATCTCCTTCCTCGATTCACTCAGATAAGCTCCTAGATCCAATCGGGCCGTACAGTCTTTTCCGCCGACCAAGCAGGCAGGACGCTCGGAAACGGGATTGGTCTAGCTCAGATGAAGGGATCTTCACAGGAAGTACTCATTTCTGAGCTCGCCATATATGTTATTGTAGGAGTCTTTGAAAGTAACCGAGAATCAGATTTACTTCTTTTCGGCTGTTTGGAGGGGGGATCAGTCATCGCCGGAAGAGCTCGCGAACGGGTCGTAAAATAAGAAACAAGTGAATACACTCTACTCTGTAATTCATCCATAACCATACATAACCGGAAAAGAGCCTCCTGGTGTTTCGAGAATTTATCGAGTAAGAGCCTAGTCTGAGGAGTCTCCGAACACCGCACTCACGTACATGGCACTCCTTTGCTTGACGGCTTTTGTGGTGTTGGGGTGTTGGAGAAGGACTGTATATTGTCCAGGACGAGGACGCGAATTTGCTGTTTTTTACTCCGCGTCTTAGGTTTCAACTTGAAACCGTAGGAGTTGGAGGAGATGTTGCACAAGCTAACCAACATGCGTTTTCAACGAGACTGAAGGCTTCACCTTCCTAGAGAACGAGGGTATTTTCCCCCGGGTCGCCCTTACCCTTAGCTACATCAAACTACCAAATTTTACGAACCCTTTAACCGAACAATAAACGCGGCGTCCGAATACGCAGTCAGTCGACCTCTGTGGACGGATTTGGCGGATTGATGGTGGCTGCCCCACGACCAAGAAGTGGTTACTGACGGTTCCTAGTTTAGTACGCTTATGTGCTTTTTAGAAAAGTGCCTGAAATTTCGAACCATGTAGTTCTGCGATTGTTCCAAAATGGGTATGCCGAGAGCGAAGCCACCAAGAGACTCGTGAAAAGAGGTTGTTTGATTCCGTAGCATGCGGAGGGTGAGAAAATAAACAGCAGTTCTAATGATACAGTCGATAGGGACCATAAATAACGTGGATCGTAGAGAAAACAGAGCGCGAAAGCGGTAATGAAAACAAGGGACGACACGAAATGCGGACCGAATACACCCAAGACAGTTCATCGTGACCATAACCATGCATAACCGGAAGAAAATGTTTTGTTTAATCTCTTTATATTCCAAGAGTTTATCCGGCGAGAGGCTCGTATCCGGGCTTTCCGAACACTGCGCTGACATACATGGCGCTCCTCCTCTTGACGGCCTTGGCGGTCTTCGGGATGTTGGGGAAGGAGGGTGCGCTGCCGTCCATGATGATGTTGAGACTGTTGAAGGAGTCCTTCGGGCATGCGGATGTAGAGAACATTGCGAAGCCGGCGGCGCCGGAAACGCTGGGGGTACCGGTGACGGGAGATGGAGACATAGCGTTGTTCGTTTGGGACGGGGTGAAGAAAGAGGGAGGGTGGTTTGTGTATTAGGAGAGGATATAGGGTTTAGGTGAACGAGAGGAGAGAGCGGATTTAGAGAAGTTTCAAAGCAGCAAGTGTTTGGGTAGAGTATGTACGACGGAAGAGGCGGGTCGCTGGGCGGGAGAGAGCTGGGATGAGGGACATGCTCTACGCCTCCCGAGCAGTGTTTTATAGCACATCGACGTGGCAGGATAGACGCGGTGGAGAATCTCTGGAACGAACCCTTTACGTGAGGGTTCGGCTACGGCTATCGCGGATGTTTGGAGAGAAGGGGGTCGGGAAGTGGGATGGATTTGGGAAAAGGAGTGCTTTGTCTGGGTCAAGTGATTTGCAAAAAAAGTTACGAGTGAGGGTTGAATTCGAAGGTTGCGTGTTACATGGCTTGACTACAATCAAAAAAGTCATTGCGAAGGAGGAACAATGGGTGCTGGGAGAAGGGGGCGGTAGTGCGGCCAGAACAAAGGGTGACCATAACAAATCCCGACGACTCGGTCTCCGTCGGACATCTCCGTTTCTCAGCCCTCAGCCGAGAACTCCACTCGCTTGCTGCATAGCACAAAGCCCAGCCATACATCGCATTGCCAGCGCGTGGCCTCCACATTATACGTTTCGAGTATAATTGGTGAAAGGGTGCAATTGTCTCCCAGAACGGTCTACCGATTCTCACTGTGGGCTGCCACATCTTCCCTTGCAACCTGAAATGGCCGTCCCGCGGTGGTTCTCCGCGTTATCAGATGCCCTGAACGGCACCCCTAAGTCCGCTAGTGAGTACCCGCTCCTCCAGATAAGATACACTTGATTAGCATATTTCTCACTTGCATGAACGTACATCCACTCTCGCGCCCTTATCGTCATTTCCG
The DNA here is from genome assembly GCA_019633595.1 of Tulasnella sp. UAMH 9824. Taxonomy (NCBI): domain Eukaryota; kingdom Fungi; phylum Basidiomycota; class Agaricomycetes; order Cantharellales; family Tulasnellaceae; genus Tulasnella; species Tulasnella sp. UAMH 9824. Next base: position 20,512 of record WSUI01000429.1, read on the forward strand.
ACCCACCCACACTCCCCCGTTTTCAATCTGCTCCAATGCGCAGTCTACACTCTCGCAACTGTGGATGCATCCGCTTCTCCTCCTATTCCTCGGGTCAGAAGCATTGTGCATCGCGAATTCATCTCGCCAACCGCCGACTTGCCTTTGCTCGTCTCCACCACCGACATCAGGACTCCCAAAATCGACCAGCTCGTCTCAATCCAGCCACAACCGCTCCCGCCTGGTGTCGCGCGAAACGCCGAAGTCGTGTGGTGGTTCCCGGGGGACATGGACGAGCAGTATCGGTTCTCCGGAACGGTCCATATCTTGCCGAAGGCGGGTCACAGGCTCTCCAAGCTGTTCCCGCGGGAGCGGCTCGCGCCCGAAAAGGACGAAAATGGCGAGCCGTTCGATTGGGAGTCTGAGAGGATTAGGATATTCAACGACAAGATGGGAGATGTCCTCAGAGCGAGTTTCGCTCGGCCGACTCCGGGGAGTCCGTTAGAGGGGTACGAGGACGCGGAGCAGTGGCCCACCAAATTGCCTAAGACCACGGACGTCGACGACAAAGACGAAAAGACCAAGGAGCAGATTAAGCTCGCTTTAGAGAACTTTTCTTTGATGGTTCTCGAGCCGCTTATGGTGGAGAGGCTCGAGCTCGGGGTAACGCCGAACCGGCGGACGCAGTGGGAACGAGCCGGAAAGGAGTGGAAGCAGAGGATCGTAGTACCTTGAACAGACACATGAAGAGCATTCCCATTCCGTTTTAGTGTACAAGAGTTTTCCCAATCTATTGAAATCAAATCCCGCCCTTTTTTTGTGGTGTGTGCCGGTTAGCCGCTCGGGGAGTGCTCTCCCCCGGACTTTAATTAAGCCTCAGCATCCTCCTTGAGACGCTTAGCGCTTGACTGCTCTTCGCCATCAGCCGAGTCTTCATCATCGTCAACTTCATCTCGAGCCCTCTTCTGGGACATCGGCGTGAGCGGGGGTAAGCTTTCATCCGCGGCGGGTTTCACCGAAAGTAGAGTGGTGTTTAGAGCCGTGGCCGTTTCCGGATCGCTGTAAGATTCTTCCTCCTCCTCCTCTTCCTCCTCTTCTTCCTCATCGCCTAGGGAATGTTTCGGGAGTCAGTATTGTGTAAGTCCACGAAGGCCGTTGTACCACGAGGCATCGGAGGAGCGAATGCTTACCGGGTGGAGCATACACATCATCTTCTTCGTCCTCCTCAGGTGCAAGTTCCTATCAGAGCGGTGATCCTGTCAGATACTGCCAGTGGATTAATGAAAGCGATACACGAGACTCACTCCTTGAACTAAGTATTCGAGGCCAACCTAAACCAAATGGGCCGCACTTCAGTTCATCGCTGCCCACAGCTAATCCCACACGGGAGCACTCTCAAATGAACACTCTTTCCTACCTCTTGACCATCTTCTCCGTCATCCTCATAGTCCTCCTAAAAACATCCCGAGAGTAACATTTTAGGCTTTTCGACCAGAGAACGCCGTGCGACGAAACTTCCAACACAGAAACGTACCTCCTCGGCATAATCCTCTTCGTCTCCCGAATCGAATTCGTCAGATTCCTCAACGTCAACGGGTACTTGCTTCTTCAACTTGGCGTCGGGAGAGCCGGTCGCTGGTGAGGAGGCAGCTGCAGCGGACATGATCGTTGGTTGGCTGGTTTGCTGTCGTGTCGTAGTGGAAAGGATCGGGATGGTAAGGTGGGAGTCTTCGAAGTTGTTGCTGGGAAGAGCAGAGGGGAGCTAGGACCGTATGGAGAAAGCAGAGAAAATCGCGGGCGGGGCGGGTGGGCGCGGTAGGACGGTGCGGGGTTTGGGAACGACTATGATTAGCTTTCGACGCAGTGGAGTTTCGCCGATAGGTCGGTTCGGCGTCGAACGTTGCTGCGTCATCGCGCAACCCTCGAAGCGACGACGTCGACGGAGTTCACATCGAGCATGATACTTCGTAGAGTGGTCTTCGGCGCATATAGATTACGGATTTACCCGGAAGCATTCGCTGGTGGGAGAGGGAACCTTTTGTTGCGCTGACCAATGATTGGAGGGACAAATCCTGGGAATATTGGATGTTCGGTTTCGTATTTTTCTCCGCCACCTTTCTACCCGCTTCGCCGCCCAGCAACACATCAGCCTTCGACTCCTTATATCTACGACCTCACTAGTATCGTCAAAAATGCCTCCAATGTCATTAGTTGGGATGGTCACTAGCGTTGGGAAGATGTCTAAAACCGCAACCGTCACCGTCACGCGGTTAACGCAGCACCCAAGAACGCGCAAGGTGAGGCTTCGCGCTAAAGCTGAAATGATACGAACGAACTGACAAACATGGTTCCCTTGGTTTTAGGTTATTACGCGGAGTAAGAAGTACTTGACGCACGATCCTCAAGACCGTACGTCCACCTTTGCTTTCCATGCGCCGTGTTTCGAAACGCGACCAAGTGAAAAATTATCATCTGACGGTATGCTGCTGCTATACAGAACTTTCTATGGGCGACAAAATCGTCATCCGGAACTGTCCGCCAGTATCAAAACAGAAGCGTTTCGTGTTCGAGAGTTTCGTGCAGCAGGGCAACGTTTCCGCATCGCCAGCAGCTTCCTCCACCACCCCATAAGCGACTCCTCACACGAGTTCATCAGGGAGACGGGAACCGGAGGCTAGAGTATGGGTGTATCGTCTATTTATGAAATCCGTTCACCTTGGCATTCTGCCGGTATCGAGACTCCGTTCTCGTGTGTGCGGCAGGCTGGACGAATACATGGTTTTGTCAGGATGCGACGGCTTTCAGAAACTTTCAAGACTGGTTACGACTCGGCGGCGTCAACCCTCAGGACCTGCACCCGCTCTCAAGGTCGATTCACCCGGAAACGCGTCCAAAAACCAGCACGAAGAGGTTTTACATTCCACAAGAAATGTAATTAAAACAGAGTACTGTGCAGATCTGAGTAAGGAGACCTGGTGTTCGAAAACGTCCTTCTCGCGGAGAACGCGAGCCCATGTTGGATAACTCCACCTACCGGCACCTTCTTTCTGTAGTCGGGTTGAAGTCGGCGTCAGCACCCGTCGTCGAAACTCTCAAAGGATGAGTGGCCAGCGAAATCACCACTAACTGACATTCTCGACAAATGCCATCAACACACCGTTTCAGTCCACTCCCTTCGGAACATCAGCCAAATAGCGAGCGAGAAGTAGCTTGTCTTCCTCGGTGACTGTGCACTTTTGGCGGGCGTTCCGGGCCATCTTCGCGAGGCGGCCAGCGTCGTCCTGAATCGACTCTTTGGAGTCCCTCTTCCTTTTGAGGGCTGACGTCGTCTGGGACTGAGCCTGAGAGGGACGGGAGGGCGGGGGCAGCGACCCTAGACCATCGAGCTACCACTAGAAAAAAAGAAAAAAAAAATTACAAAGATGTCCACACAGAGAGACGAGAGACGTCGGTAATGTATTCGTGGAAGATGTAGCTCGACCATGGCAGGAGGACTGACCCTTCTTTTGCTGATCTCTCTTGGCCTTCTTGACCCGGGCGGTTGTGATGCTGGACCCGTCAAGAGGGCGCTCGGTTACGTTCACCGTCTCCATGGCCTCGAGGAGCTCGTTGCCCTTCTGCCCGTACCGTAGACCTATGGCCTTCCATTTAGGCTGCTCGATATGGGTAAGGAGTGCCGTGGCCACGTCGTAATGTTCCCCAATTACTCGTTTGGCCGCCATGTTGGACTCCGGTGAACAGACGATCAAGAACCTCTGATGCTCGTGCCGAGGCGGGAGGGAGTAGGTACTTGCGGATTTGCTACGAAAGTCCCCAGAAGAGCCCATGGTTAGCGTTGGGCAGCAAACATGGACTAGACTGATATAGTAAAACATGGACTTACTCCAAGCCGCTTGACACTCTGTTGGCCAACCTGAGCGTAAAATCTTCCACACGTTGCTCAGATGTCTTGGTTGTCGCAGCTAGACGCCGATGTGGATGAATGCTGCCTGGAATGAGGGCTGAACGAATCGAAGGAGACTGTATGGGGGTAATAGTGGTAAGCATTAGGGATGAGAGGTGGGAGAAGGAAAAGGAAAGAAGGTTGGAAAGCTGATGGAGGGAGTTGGGGGCTTCAGTAAGTGGGCAACACTCGCCCTTGAGTACGTTTCTCGATCCCCATCCTCTCGGAATACGTTGTTTGTTGTTCGAAAAGTCCAATTCAGCTCGTTTCAATTACTTGAATGGGAGGCGCGAAAATACTTTGTTTTGGAAAACTCGTCGGCACCTAGGGTCTCCCTCGCAAAACAAGGCGAAAACTGACGCATCAAAAAGAATTCAAGTTGCCGCCGGAACGAAGGTCTTGGCGGAGAAGAACTCTCTTTGTTTGTTTTCTCGTGAATGTCGAATTGAAAAGGTGCCGGCATTTCAAATCCGTAAGTAAATTGCCTAAAAAGGAAGGCAAAAATACGTGAGGTCACTCGCAAAACTTAAAATCGTAAACAACCTCGTCCCGACTAAGCCGAAAATTTAAACTGCGACCAAAGGGACTGAAATGGGGGAAGGGTGGTTCACGCCAATTGGCGAAGCTAGAGGACGGCGTACCGCGTATTGTATCCTTTTGCAATCGTGTCGTCGCACGTCACATAATTAGAGAGCCCAATGAATACACGCGTTTCTCCCTTTTTAACGAGTATCCTCAATAATGTGTGTTTGTTGGCTTCCAGAGATTGAGGTTTTACGTGTTGGGTCGTCGACTCCAGACACTAAGACCCGTCTCCTCTCGGCATTCACCGCCGGCAAACCTCGAGGTCCATCGAACTCCTCGGGTCAGATGAACAAGCGCCAGGGGACTAATACCTCGTTTCGATTATATATAAACCTCAGTCATACAGGTCCTGCAACCCAAAGATGGGGCATTCTGCTATGATAAGAAGTGCATGGACTTGCGCTCGAACGAAGGATGCTGCTCCAGGAGATCACCTGCCGAACACGTAGCCTCCGCTCTGCCACAACTCTAAAGACGGTGGCTATGGTAGATAGTCGTGTGGAGCAGTCCACAGCTGTATCCAGAATCGACGACGTGGCAAGTTTGTATAAATCAAGCTGCAAACAAGAGCGTCTACAGACGATATCGCATTTGTCATTTGTCCTTGTTGATTTGTGCAGCCAAAATCCTTCCCACCACTCGGAACATCGTTCCCGCCACCACCCAACTCTTCTATTACTCTGCAACTTTACTACCGCATAAATCGTCGAAGACGCGACCCTGTCGTGTGCCATTCACGTTCTTTCGGCTTGGAGAACCTTGAGCCGTGCTCAAACATGTCGCAGGATCGAAGTGCACTCGAAGGTAAGTAGGGTTCAACGGTAGGGTCACAGAGCATAAAGGGTATGGAGCTCAAGCAAATTCCATCGACTGTATAACGTGCAGCAAATTTTCATGCCGCTTTTAATAGTCTTCGGGACCAGATGCTGCCAGCCCAAGGTAACGCATCCTCTTTCCACGACAGCACATCGTACCGCCGGCTGCATGATCTTGATTCCTGCCGTAGCCCAAGTGACTCACTAGAGACCATGGACCTGAGAATTCAACGTATGACCGACTTCAAAGTTCTCTTCGATAGTTCAGTTCGCCAAGATGTCATCAAGCATGTTCGGCATCGAAACGCGCTTCTCCCGATCGGGAAGCTTCCGGTCGAGCTACTTCAGACCGTTTTCAGCATCGTTCTATTCTCTCCCGGCGTTCGACGGAAGAGCCGGTTCGTGTTTAGACTAACCACGTTGCGAGCAGTCTCATGGTCCTGGCGAGACTTGATTGGGCGGACACCTTCGTTCTGGGCGCACGTATCTTCGGAGGACCACATGGACTTCGTCTCAGAGGCGTTCAAGAGATCAGGAGAGGTTCCAATTCACTTGTATCATATCGGAAAATCGAACAATGGGCAGGAGTCACCATTCTTGGGCAAGGTACTTCCTTACGTTCACCGCTGGGAATCCGTGGCCATACACCAGCCAAACGTCAGCGTCGCCGCAAAATACCTCAGCGCTTCGGCTCCTAAGATCAAGGCTATCCTTCTTTCCCGCTTGACGACTGGCTCTTCCCTGCAAGAACCCATCGGCAGCTTATTTGGAGGAAGCCTTGCGAGCTTGGAGGAGCTTCGCGTGTGTTGTTGGGGCGATATTAACTGGAGAAGGCTTAGCTGCACACGACTGCGCGTACTGGACATTGAACGAGAAACCTCTCTAGACATAGAAGCCGTCTTGGGCATCCTCGCTGCTAATCCGTGTTTGGAAATCCTCCAGCTTCATGATCTCAAGTTCGCTCAGAACCCACCGCAACGCGACTCAATCCCGGCTTTTATGTCGCTCAACCACCTCAGACAGCTTACCCTGACGGACCTTACATGGGCAAAGGAGGATGATTTTGTGGAGAGCAATCCCGCGACCGACCATCTCCTTCAACGGATCAACTTCCCCGCTGGCGTTGCGCTCACCATCAAGACAAAGCTACAAACCGGCTCTTCACTCACGCCTGCAAAGCTGTTAAGTCTGATCCCTAGTCCGGTGGAATATTTGGCCTATCTCCTGCAGGTTGACGACTCTCAAAAGGCTGACGTCAGCGTAGGCTTCGAGGGGACATACTTATCGCTCAGAATACGGGACAGTCCACGCTCCAAGCCCATTTTCTCCGTCGAGGTGGATAGACTAGCCAAAGAAGCGGCAAGGGAGTGGGTGGTGGAATCGCTGCAACAATCTTTAACGACACCCATGGACCTCCGGCTCCGGTTCGAAAGCTGTGTATTGGGGTTTTCTCTAGACGATGTCTCCTACTTTCAACTATGGGACTCGGTGATCGAACTGACCTTGACAGGTTTCAGCGCCCGTGCCCCTACCCCCGGTCGGAAGCTCCTGGGACTCCTGTCAACTCCTTGCTTGTCGGAAGATGGAATCATGGTGATGCCGTTCCCAAACCTTCAGCACTTACGCATCGACGGCGTCTCCGGCATCAAGGGCAAGTGGATGTTAGAGATGCTCGAGGCTCGCTTCGCTCCGCCGGGGTCGACTGAAGCTGCAGTTCCTAGCGCCGTTCCGGTTCCCCTGACGATTCACCTTGGACACGGAGTGGGAGGCTGGATGGATAAATATAAGGACAGGATACTGGCCGTACCCGGCGTTGAAGGGATTGCAGTAGCTGCTGTTCACGGGATGCCGCGGGTTGCCCGACGTTCGTCGCCAAGCTCATCCGAAGCCGATTGGCCACCGCCATATGATTACGGTCATATGAGGGTATATTGGTGAACATGGCATGCGACCCGGCGAGTCGGCTGCGTAACCTCGACGAGCAGATGTACATAGCTCCAGAAACCGAATGAACGACGCAATTTTGCCCATGCGATCCCCCTAATGGTCCTTGTCTTGACGAGTCACGAGTTTGTAGGAAGTCGATCGGCACATCGGAGTGGACCTGCAAGCAGCTCACAATGTTTTGGCAGATATGATCATTATACACAAA
>WSUI01000043.1:0-24574 GCA_019633595.1 Tulasnella sp. UAMH 9824
CTACGTTCCCGGCCGATGTCATTCAGGCTTTGATGCTTCGGCAATCTCGCACGCAGCGCAACACGGTGGGTGACGCCGTTTTTGTTTGCCTTGGATCTCTTACCCATACGCATTTTTATGTCAGCCTTTTGCGGATGCGGTTAAGAAAGCCAATCTCAGGCTGGCCGAACTGCTTATCCGAACCGTGAAATCTGCCGTCGTCTCGACTCTCTTGCTCCGCGACAGTACCGGCGCCACACCGCTCCACTCAGCAATCCTTCAAGGAAATTCCAAGATAGTGTCTCACTTGATCTCCATCGGCCCCCCGGACATGCTCTATTTGGAAAACGCAGTTGGTTCGACTCCGATGGAGATCATTCGACTGCAGTTCCTCACACTATCGCTCCAGGGCCTGGTCAGCGGCCTCGCTCAGCCCAGCGCATTGAATATCCACGGAGTTGACGTCTTACAACTCACTCCGTCACCCGGAATGCGGGATCGTGACGAGAAAGACGTCAAATCCCTTCGGAGGGTCGTCGACGGTATCAAGAGCTCTGGTGCATTAGCTGCAAAGCCGGCGCTTTTCAAGGTACTCAGCGACTTTGCCGATCGCTCGGAGAAGGACTTCGCCATCTGGGTAACTCGGAAGTCTACGGAAGAAGTACCACTCACCGAACCCCCTACCAAGAACGAAAACGACGTGTGCGACGTCAAGGCGACTTTCGACGTATTTTCAAAAGCGGTCGTTGAGGTCCATCAGCGGCAGCTCGTCTCTTTGCGGGATGTTCAGAATGCAGTCCTCGCTGCTGTGAATTCAGCTGTATCCTCATCTGGTATTTACTCTTAATCGCCCATTTCTCATCTGTACTATTCTTGTAGCTACACGGTATCATTTAATTCGATCCTTGTGATGGAGATTACGTCCTGCTGGTCGGGGAGTTCACTGTGACCCGACGCATTATCGAGCATGAAGCCTTTTGTTTGGAAGCAGAGGATTAAAGACTCTTCCGTGCGCGCGTTCGAATTAGGTTTATGATGAAATGAACGGCATATCTGTACACCCAGCAATCTTCTACGCTCTTATGGCGAATTCCATCAATTGGTTGACTGGTAGTGATTACAGGCTTCGTAGAAGTCTGGGGAATCGAGGGCTACTCTAGCCGGTACCGCCGAAGTCCTTGCTGCAAGTATTTGGAAGACGTATTGGGTGACGAACGAGGGCTCTTGATGGAGTCTTGAACTGTGATCGGTTTCGCTGATCGGTGAACAGTTGGAGCCCTGCATTTTGTACCCTCGCGTGGCTCAAAGCATGCTGCCAAGGGTGAAGCCACTCAAATCTGCGGTCCAGTCCCCCCTTTTCTAGACGATACGGTTACATGCTTTGCTTTATATGAAGGGGAAAGTTTATCATATTTTCACCACCATCGGGAGACGACAAGTTCCCGTATGCGTCGATATCCGAGAGAACTACTAATGCCTGCCCCCGTAGCATTCCAGTAGATTAATTTTAGTGTCTATAATTATCTCGCCCAACCCCACCGCTTCAATATTGTCCGTAAAATTCTGGGGGGCACCTTCCTTCCCTCGACTGAAGCATAGACTCTTCCGTGCGCGCGTTCGAATTAGGTTTACGATGAAATGAACGGCATATCTGTACACCCAGCAATCTTCTACATTCTTATGGCGAATTCTATCAATTGGTTGACTGGTAGTGATTACAGGTTTCGTAGAAATCTGGGGTATCGAGGGCTGCTCTAGCCGGTATCACCGAAGTCCTTGCTCCAAGTATTAGAAAGACGTATTGGGTGACGAACGAGGGCTCTTGATGGAGTCTTAGACTGTGATCGGTGAAGGTTGATCGGTGACGGTTGGAGCTGTGCATTCCCTAGCCTCGCATGGCCCAAGACATGATGCCAAGGGCGAAGCCACTTAAGTCTGCGGTTCAGTCCCGCCTTTTCCAGACGATACGGTCGCAAGCTTTGCTTTAAAGGGGAAAGTATAATTTTATTTCTTACCACCTCAGAAGAGCCTTCCGTTCGATTCGGCTGAATCGGGAGACGATAATTTGTCGTATGTGTCGATATCCGAGAGAGTTACCAATCCTTGCCTTGATAGAACTCCGGGGAACCAATTTTAGTCGCAGGACCAGTGCCTATAATTATCTCTCCATCCTCCACCGCTTCAATATCGCTCGTGAACTTTGAGGGGGCCCCTTCTCACCCTCGACTGAGGCATACGTGACGCTGCGTTGACGTTTTACCCATCCTCAAAGAAGTGGAGAGCGAGCGAAAGAAGGTGAGGAGCGAACGCGTAGTGCAGAGTTGGAAAAGATTGTGGCTTGTAAAGAAGAAGAACTTCGAAAATAAGCCTGGTGACCTAGCACCCTTCAGACTTGGCCCGTTCCTGTGGATACCTCGCGTTTGGAAAGTCTTTGAACACGTTTCTGTTGTGCCCGTTCGTCTAAACCGCACTTTGACGCTTTTGGAATCTAAGAAAGGGTCGAAGCTCAAGTTTGATACCCAAGGGAATGCGCCACGCTCCAAGCGCACGGCGACTTATCCGCATGAGTCGACCGAGCCGTTTTCGTCTGCTCAAAGACCTAGCCCTCATTCCGTCTAGCGCGGCGAAATGTATCTGAAAGTGGTTCGACTTCGCCCTCGCTCTTGCGTGTTGGGGACTTCGGATTGGCGCCATCTGATGTTGGGGAGCCTCTCCAAGATAATCAACAGGCTTTTCAGCCGACCACTTATCGGACGACTACTATCTCGGCAATGCTATCATGCATTACCGCATGCTCCGGCCGGCTACTACCCCTCGTACCCTTCGAATAGAGTAAAGGTTGGACCAATGGATGGAGTTCATGCCACACGCAATAAGGCCTACCGTGCCTTCGCCTGGCTGAACCCAGCCTATCAGCGCGCAGGTCATCACGCCACCACGTATGCACTGCCGCAAAAATAACCAGTTGTTCAAATGTTCGCAACGTGCCGAAAGGGATGGCAAAGAACGTGTCGAGTTCCCTTGTGTAGGGCCGCGCGTCATTGGTGACGCGGATGTGACCTTATCGAAACCAGACAAAGCCCAGACCGCATGTGCTTCTGTTCCCGTTGCGCTGGGACGGACTTGACTTCCTCTTTCGATTTCGATTTGGACAGTGCGGTTCCGCTGAACATCGAACGCGATTCTACAAAAAGGACGAAGCAACGTAAAAAGAAAGACTGGGTGCGTTGTTCGGAAATGGGATCCATGCGTTGCCAGCTTTCGACGAAAGATTAAAAGGACGCTCGCCGGATTGCCTGAGGTTCTCTCGAAACTCCTTGCATCAAGGGAAAACCGAATAAGTTGCAGTGCGGAAAGGGGGCATTGAGATGTGCCTTGGTCCTGCTCCATGGGATCTTGAGTAAGTTTCACGTAGTCAGTTGCCATTAGATCTCGGGTCCAAGTCTTTGGGCACGCTCTGCGTGACCGGCGTCGCCGAATAGCGCTAACGGAGAGGACCACGAACTTGCCTTGTCGGTGGAGCTCTCTCCGGTTCGTGAACGACCGGTGAAAAAAGAAGTCGTCCGACGTACACACGTCCAGGGTTGCTGACAAGTCTGGGGAAACCCGGCATCTTCCCTTTTGCTCTTTTTGTTTCTTTTGAACGGAATAATTTTGTCTTTGGTTATCTGAGAGGGGACACGGTCCGCACTCCCGAAAGGACATTTACCACGCCGATATGTGTACAGTATCGGACGGTATACATCGAGCGGCGGAGGCGGCTTATATTGCTTGTGGTGTATCTAACCCATGGGCTTTTTTTTTCGTAATCGTCGAGGTTGAGGGTAGCCGGGAGGGTCTCCATTCTGCTCAGGGCGAAATTTATTGCTCTTCATGTGATTGACGGGAACCCCGCCTAGCCATTCGTTCGAGCAAATTCGTGACTCCACATCCACTTTCCCTTTAGTCCTTATGAGTGATGTGCACGGTGATGTCATATTAGTTAATGGTGGCCAAGCAAACAAGAGGTTAAATCTTTGCACATACACGGAGAGCTGGAATCTCCCCCTATTCCCCCCCCAGACCGGGGAGAACAGCACGATCTCATGGTCAGCGTTTTTCTGGGTCCACCCACGCGAACTGTTTTTACTTCCTGTAAAGGAATGAATGGAAATAAGGTTGTTTTGTCTCCCCTTGGATCTCGAGGGTCTGAATCGGTGGAGTGGGAGTTTGTGTGACTAACAAGCCTCTCTTCGGCCCTTCCCTTTCAGCCGTCGGGTCGGAGGGCTCCCATAACGGGTCGGCATTTTTGGCGGTGAAATGTTTCGGAACCTTTTCCCTCGTGAAGGGGCACCCAATGTATAGGAGGAAGACGAAAGGGTTTCGTAACCAAGCGGGTTTACAAAGTGGAGCCAGCAAATGGCGTGTGTTCAAAGGTCAGCGTTGAACGCCTCTTTCCAAGCCTTCAAGCCTGTCCTCAGCCAAAGTATACATGAAAGATCATCGATCGCGCATATTCTGTTCTTGCCGAGATTGGAGAGGTGCGAAAGCGGGACGGCAAAGATACTGCGGCACCTCAAGCACACTGCCGCAACACTCCTCAACCCTTTGCCGAACTACACCCGCAGTCAAAAACAAAAAAAAGCCTTGGAGCGGTGTCTTTCACGTTACTTTCAAGGCCTTGTGTTTTCCCCGGGGAATAACAATAAGCTCAGACCATCTCGTGTTATAAGAGCCGAGCGGTGGTTGTTGTGGCGGTTTCTCCGAATTTGGCCTCGGAGTGTTACACTTTACACGTGATCTAGACTGTTCATGTGTCAGGGATTGAAAGTCGATGACATCATAAGGGTGTACGCCCTCTTCCTGAAATCTGATCTTCTCAGGCAAACACACGCGCGCGCGACACGTTCTAGAACGGGGAGGCCTGTATTTATAAGAGGCGGTACGGTATATATCGAGAGTAGTCCCAGATAATATTTGTGATTCAAATGTCTTGTTCTTTTGCCCTCACCTGCTAATGACCCAGCTGCAGGAACGGGGGGACCAGGAGGAAGGACAGCGTAAAGGAAGGAGTGGTGCGACGCAGCGGGTGCGTTGCGTGAAGGGGGAGAGAGAAGTGTGTTCCGGTGGTAAGGGACTTGGTGTGGAGCGGGAAATTAGAACCCAGAGGGAACTTTGTGCGCGAAGGATCGAGGACGACCGAGACGATGAGGCGGAAGAGAGGGAACAGAGCGTTCTTTGCTAGAGTTGATTGCACGCTGCCGTCTCCCTTACCTACCCCCTCCCCCGGACCTGAGAAAAAGGAATCGACCGCGTCGAGGTCAAGTAGCCTCAAATCCCATCCCCATCCCACTTCCTTCCTTCTCTCCTACCCGCTCGTCTCTTTCCAGTCTGTCCCGCGCCCGCTCCGTAGTACTCCAAAAACCGGCCCCATCCCACCCTCACCCTCAAATTCCATTCGAAACTAGATCCCGCCCTTCCCCCCTTCCCTTCCTCCCCCACCACTTTACCTCTCTCTACGTCCCTGCAAACGAAGAAACGACTCACCCGACAACGAAACGATAATACATACTTCGCCCTTTGCGCAAACGCAGTAGTCGTGACTTTACGCTTTGACCCCTCCGTTCGCGGTTCGCCCTCACCCGGCTCCTCACCTACACACATAACAGCGCATTGTCCCCTCTCTCCATCCGGTCGCGCCACCGAAAGGCGGGAGCAAGAGCTAGCTAGAAGGGAAAAAAAAGAAGAAAAATGCAATCACATCAGATGGCGGGACTTCCACAGCAACACACCTTGACCTCGATGGTTGGATTGGGATTGGGATTGGACGGCGGTGCCGGCGGTTATTCGTACGCCTTGAAGCAGCAGCAGCAGCAGGCCATGTTGCCCATGTTGGGTGGACTGGGTGGCTCTCCTTCCTTGACGGACCCAAAGTTGCTTGGTATGGGCATCTCTCCATACTTGACGCCTCCGGTACGTTATCTCCCTGCCGTTCGTCGTCTCCCCCCCCCGCCCTCCTTCCTTGGCTATAACGTAGTCAGATACGACTAGCGTGCTCACCTTTCCCTTTTTGCGCTTTATCCTCTCCTTCCTTCAATGAAAAACAGCACTCCTCCATTGAACTCGACCTAGTCGGCGCAGGCGCTAGTCCAAATCCGAATTCCTCCATCACCAGCCTCCTCAATACCACTACCACCGCCCCAACACCTTCCTCCCCTCCGACTTCCAATCAAACAACAGCACCGACAGCGCCTCTCCAACAGCAGATCGCGATCTCCACCGCTTTCTACCCCGGATCAACCGTGTTCGGTCGGCAGTTCGCGTCGCTTCAGCCCGACTTGGTCGTGCAGAGCGGGGACGGGGTGTTCTTCTACGTCCACTTCTCGCTGGTCGTCGCCAAATCCCGAAATGGCTTTGGCGGGCTTATTCCGGCGGTCGCTGGCGTAGGCGTGGTCGGTGCGCCGGGCAGCGAGCAAGGAAACGCGTCGGGATACATCGAGACCCCGCTCCTCACTCCCGATTGCAGCGAGCCCACACCCCCAGCTTCGCCCGCCGTAAGCTCAGCGGAGAACGTCGGCGCAGGAGGCCGACCATCCACCTCTTCTTCTTCGTCGTCGTCGTCCAATTCCAATTCGTCCGGTTCGCTCGCCACGCCCCCATCCAACAACGCGTCGGACCCTTCGTCTTCCCTGCCAACGCTAATCGCCATCCCAGAACCCTCGGGCGTAGTCAACATCCTCTTCCACGTTCTCTACAACACGACTTCCTTCGCTCGCTACTCCCCCGATTTCGAAACCATCTCGGCGGTTCTGCCGTTCATGAGGAAGTACGGTTTTGACGTTCTGGACGTGTTGGGTTTGGGCGGGCCCGTGCCGAGCAGCAGCGTCGGGATCGCTTCCGCGGAAGTGGTCCAGACGTTGCTGAGGTTCGCGCAGGAACGGCCGTTGGAGGTCTATACGCTGGCTGCTCAATACGGCTTACGTGAACTGGCCGTCGCGGCCAGTCCCTACACACTTGACGTCAGCTTATCCAATCTGACAGACCAACAAAGCGTGGCGATGGGTCCGTTATACCTCAAATGGCTGTTCTTCCTTCACTTTGGCCGATCGGAGGCGCTCAAGCGCATCCTGGTGAAACCGTTCGAACCTCATCCCGCGGGCATGCGCGGGTCGACGTGCACGGAGGACGATCGCAGCGCGATGCAGCGGGCTTGGGGCCTCGTCACGGCGTACATCCTGAGCCTGCCGAACACGCAGAACGTGAGCGTGGGCAGCTTGAGCAGCACGTACGGCAGCTTGATGGGGAGCGTGAAGTGCCAGAGGTGTAAAGAGCAGCTTGGGAGGACGATTGAGGAGGTTGTGCGAGCGTGGGGTGGTGTGCAGGCGACGATATAAGAGAGCGAAGGAGGGGAATGGGAGGGGAAAGGGATCTGCGAGGCTTGGAAGAAGTGATCGTCGTCATTCTGTTTATGGGTGAGTAGTTTCGCCTGGGCCTCCTTCGAGCTGCGTGTTGTAGCGCGCCGCTCGTCAGGGTGAGCTCATTCGTATTGACGTCATTGATCAGTTTGCAGATCCCCCTCCGTCTCCCTCCAATAACAATTCGTCATTTCTCCGCGATTAACCTTCTACCTAATACCCCAACTTTAACCATTATTCAATCCAACCATCCACGTCTACATCCGTCATCTTTCGCCCTCGTTCCAACGTCGACTGGCTGGTTGCCTATATACGCTGTTCACCCCCGCCCTTGCCTCTTTGCCCCTCTACCCTCACCTACACTCCATCCACCTCGACTATGAAACGCACAAAAAAGCCTTGAATGCTGTACACGTTCATGCATTCGAATCCACAACAGATATATTCCATATATGCGATTCTGTAGGATCAGCTCTTCATATACGACAAGAGTCCCAGCGTCGCCCTGTCTCTCTCAGCCTCTCTCTGTATCGACCTGTCTTCTTTAACCTTGCGTTCTTCTTGTTGATTCACGCGTTGTATAAACCCTTTCCCCTTTGCCCTTGTTCTCAGTTTGCCATTTACGATTATGCCTTTTCAGTCTTTCTGCTTCGAGCCTTCCCCTTCTGCTTCCCCCCAACTCTATCACCCTATGCTTCCCTCAGCCTCTTTCGTCTCTTGCGCATCTTCTGTATCCTGAAATAAGAGAAACGCATGTACACTCCTAGCACGGTTATCACCTATACAGTTTCCTTCTGTCGGTCTTCGAGCAGAGTGCAATGGTCGGGGAGCGGAACACGATACCGATCACTCCGTGTCCTCCCCCAGTTGTTTCGGCCCATTGCCTGAGTCGTAAGAGACACACATGTACTCCTTGTATATACAGTATCGTTCTTTCACTACGTCTCCACTTGGAGCGAGACCACCGCCGGGCTGAAGTGGAACTAATTACCTTTGGGGCGCTGTTTCCGCGACCCTGCCCGGAACCCCAACGGAAAGTACTATATGGCTTCTTTGGGCCGCGGATCATTCACATGTAAAAAAAAATCGTTTCCGACCTCGCTTCGTTGCTCGCCAGGGGAAAGGGAAGCATCTTGTCCCAAGCGTTTTTAGCTCCCGAAAAGGTTAACGACTAAGAGAGCAGGAGGGACGCATTGTGGCAACCTAACCCGTTTATGGGAATTATTTTATTAGGCGATTAGAATTCTGTTGAAACAAACTATGTACCTGATTGAATGGCCGCAGAGTTTCTTGTATTCGAATTCGGAACCGATTTGGGGCGAGGAGGAATCATACAATTTCCATTTTGGAATAACGCCGCCGGTGTTTACTTTTCTATGGTCTTCTTGACGTCACTCCCCCCTTCTTGGCGCCCGTACATTTAAATACCCTCCGTCGTGAACTTTCGCTTCACAGCAGAACCTTTCCCCTCTATCTCTCTCTCTTTCTGTACTCTCTGTACTCTCTGTTCACTTTCCCTCTGTCTTTCTTTACCTCCCTCACTCTCCCTCTCTAACTTAAACCAAAAAAAACACCCACCCGATCGCCTCTCGTTCGCTCCTCAACACTTCGTTCATACACGGCAGCGAAGTTCCTTCTACTACCTCCTCAAACCGCTCTTTTTTTGCCCTCTTCTCGAAGTTCCAACACACCTTGTTTCAGGGATGCAAAAGATCCGCGCCCTGGCACGTCGAGGATCCGGTCGCGTCGTCCCGCCACCACCGCCCGCTCGACGCGCGTCGACTTCTGGCCAAGACATACGAGGTTCGAACTCGTCTCAGCATTTTTTGCTTCCGCCTCAAGCATCCGCGGCTCCTGAAGAGCACGGCGGGCGCGTCTCCGCGAGGAGTGGCAGCACGAACGCTTTGGCCACCCTCGGCAGGAAGATCTTTGGAAGTCACCACCGCCGTCATCATAACGCTTCCTCAAAACATGGCGACGGTTCTGCTCGTGAAGATCCCCAGAAGAAGAAACATCAGTCGACGGACCTCATCGGCGTCTTTTCGAGACCGAGAGCCCGAACGGGCGAAGAGAGCTTTATGTCTGGTGGAACGAGTCTGATGGACATGCAAGCGCTCGCGCACGTCAACCGTACCACTTCTGGCGTGCTAGCTCGGCACGACGACGCGCCTGATCCCTTTGCGGGCGACTTGACTCCCCGTCGTCGGGCGTCCGAGATTGTTCGCGAGTTGGATTCGGTACTTGGTTACTTCCTCCCGGACGCGTCGGAAGGTGTGATCACCGGCTCTACTTCAGCTCTCGCTGGTTGTGGCATCGAGCAAGGCAAAGATGCCAGGGCGGAAGATCGAGATGGACGACACGACAGCGACAGCATCGTGCCTTCACCACCCACTCCTCAACCTCGCTGCCCGCTTAGGGACCCCTCGCCCAAGCCTCGCCGCCACCAAAGGAAAAGGAGCCAGAGTTCTTTCATTCTCCCCACGTCGCGCAGAGTGGACCAGAGGATCATCAACCACAGCGACCTCGACCTCTGCATCCTCCTTGGAAATATCGCAAGGCGCAACCGAGGGATTCGCGTCACTCCTCCTCGAAAAAGTCAGACGTCTCGCAAGACTGGACTGCCACCGCCTCCCCCTCCGAGGTGTCCTGCGGCTCCGGACGTGTTCATCGTCGACGATACGGTGAAGCGGAATCGGAGAATGGCGATGGCCGCCTTGACGGCAAGGGACCCCGAGGAGAAGGACGTCAGGGGCCTCGTCCGGAGCCCGAAGTTCGAGGATAACCTGGCCCAGATGGTAAACGTCGTGGAAGATCCTGCCGCCGACGATGATGCGGAGGTGGCGACGGTTCGAGGTTGGGCGTCGTTGTCTGGTCTCCTCCAGCTCTGTTCTCCAGCTCCTGAAGACGTGGATCCCGACGCCACCGTCAAGCGCCGTAGCAATACCAAGGAGAAGGATACAGGTCTCCAGTCCCGGTTCTCTCTGGTTGAGCCCAAGAAGCAGGAGAAAATTCGTCTGTCTCCGTTGAACGGTTTCCTCCCGCCGGCCAAGCCGTGGAAGTTCAAGGACCTCGAGAAGCTGGTGAGTCTGTTCTTCCAGACTTGATCAATTTCGGTGGCGAGTGCTGATGAGTAGACTTTTGTAGCCTTGTGTTGAACCTGCTGATCGTTTTGCCGGAATCGTTCGTTGGGTGGCGGACGTTCAAGAGGCGCTGGCCATGGAGGCCGTTCTAGACGTTCCGTACACCGCCAAAGTTCCTCAGCCGTACGTTCCTTACTGGCACTTCCCTTGATCCGTAGTCGGTCGGTGTTGGGTGCCGTCGCTCAAAAACCTAGGAGATGAGACGGCTATGCTCGTCGCTCAGGGGGTCGACTTCCTTTCCCCCCTGGCTTCTCTCCGCTTTTCTTTTTGCTCCTTTTTTATTCTTCCAGATTATTGTTTTATTATTTTGCATCCTACGCCGCCTACCTTACTCATTCACCACTAATAGCACCCTCCCAATATCACTGTCGCACTTCAACCCCACTCTTCCAATTCAACCACCCCCTTTCATTAGTAAAATAATGTGACGAATGTCACTTCCCTACCCATTTTTCTTTAGCCATACGCTTCGTATCAGTTTATCTTATGTAAAGCCCATGTCGTCCCTTTCCTCATGTCCAAACCCCATTCAGTACATATCATTTCCCCCTTTCTCGACGTTATTGGTCGTTTCCTTTCTTGGGCTTTGCGCTGTCTCTTTCCGACCCTGTTGGTGTTGTCGACGTATGTGTATATCCATCGTAATTACAGCATTCTTGTTACTACCGTCGTGCAGAGTGATGGAAGGGGCGCCGGGGGTGGCCTGGGAAACCTGTCTCGTCCTGTCGAAACTCATGATTAGGAGTCGGTCCAGGTCCCAACGCAACCACCATCCAGCCACAGCTTACTTACCCGTTTCTCCCCTCCTCGCTCTCTGCATCCACGTCAAACCAACGCCAGCTGAAAGCCATGACCGTCTTTCGAGAGCCAGACGTGTCTCCGACAGAATCATCCGATGACGAAGAGCTCGAGGAGATGGAGCGTAGCGGGTTCGAGGACGAAGGCATGGCCGACGCTCCAAAGATCCAGTCGCCAGCACGATGGTCGTCCCAGTTCAACTTTCTCTCATTGCACGACCTAAACGACCCTCACCACAAGCCCACTGCGCAAGCAGCACCGCTATCTCTCGCCAATTTACTCCCACACGAGATCCTCCTTCACATCTTCCGTCACCTGCCCAGCACCCGAGACCTGTACTCCGTCCTGCTCGTCTCTCGATCATGGTGCCAATGCTCCGTCGAGCTCCTATGGCAAAAGCCACAGTTCGCAAAACCCAACGGATTGCTCAAGATGATGGGCGTCCTCGCCAAAAAGGAACAGGACGCCATCTTCCAGTACGCGGCATTCATTCGGAGGCTGAACTTCACGCTCCTCGGGGAACAGCTGAGCGATCAGATGCTGCTGAGAGCTCGCAAATGCGTGCGACTGGAGCGTCTGACGCTGTTCGGGTGCCAGAACGTGACGGACGAAACGTTGGAGAAGGTGCTGCGATCGACTCCCAATTTGGTCGCACTGGACATCACGGGCGTGGTGGAAGCCTCGGACAAGGCCATCATCGCCGCTGCGGACACCGCTCCCAGATTGCAAGGCGTGAACCTCGGCGGGTGTAAGAAGATCACTGACGCGGGCGTTTCGGCGCTCGCGACGCAGTGCAACCATCTGCGGAGGATCAAGCTGAGCGGGGTGGAGAACATCACCGACGTTCCCGTGAAGCTGCTCGCCAAGCATTGCCCCATGCTGCTGGAGCTGGACCTGCACAACTGCCCCCTGGTGACGGATGAAGCCGTCAGGGAGATATGGACGCGTTCGACGTACTTGAGAGAGTTTAGGCTCTCTGGGGTAGTCACCCTGACGGAAAAGGCCTTCCCAGCGGCACCAAAGACCAACCACAACACAGCATTGTCCAACATCAGCTTGCTCCCCGGGATGGGTGGAGGGTTGAACCGTCCCGAACCGGGCTTGCCTCCGCTCCTGCTCGACCGGCTGTTCGACCACCTGAGAGTGCTGGACCTGACCGGATGCGTCAACCTGACGGACGAAGCCATGGAGGGCATCGTGGTCAACTGCCCCAAGATTCGAAACCTGGTTCTGGCCAAGTGCGGGATGTTGACGGACGAGGCGATCGGGAGCATTTGCAAGCTTGGACGGTATTTGCACTACCTGCATCTAGGTCATGTCTCCAAGTATGTGATGGTGGAAGACCTTAGTAATAGGATGCTTGGTACTAAAGCTTCATTTCATCACATAGTATTACGGATCGGGCCGTTACCCGTCTCGCTAGAGCTTGCACTCGGCTACGATACATCGACCTTGCCTGTGAGTCCTATTAGATAGTACACAACTGGAAATTGCTCTGATAAGTAGCGGCCCGCTTCCCCTTTGACAGGCTGCCCATTGCTCTCGGACATGTCTGTTTTCGAGCTTGCCGTTCTGCCAAAACTACGCCGGATTGGTCTTGTCAGGGTGGGTTTATGTCTGTTCTGGAAAGCATCCACGTCCTGAATTTCGCGACCCCTAGGTACCCAACCTCACGGACCAAGCCATTTACGCTATCGGAGATACCCAAACCTCGTTAGAACGTATCCACTTGTCATATTGCGAGAATATTTCAGTTCAAGCCATCAACTACCTTCTTCAACGACTCCAAAAGCTGACCCATCTTAGTCTCACTGGCATCCCCGCATTCAGGAGACCCGAACTGCAACAATTTTGCCGACCCCCACCAAAGGTAAGGGTTTCTCTCACGTCGAGTACCTTTCTACCCTTCCTTCCTCCGCGGCTTACATGACTTTACCGTCGATCAGGAATTCACTCAGAATCAACGAGCCGCGTTTTGCGTTTACTCGGGCCACGGCGTAGTCGAGCTTCGTCGGTACTTGCAACATTATATGCAAGCTCAAGATGGTGGTCGACCCGCTGTGCCGAGGAGCAATGGGAGCGATGCAGACGATGACGATAACGACGGAGAGGTAGAAGGTGGATTTATCGACTTAGGCGAGGTGCGAGAGCAAGAGCCATACCCCCAACCACCTGCTTACTCTCCGTCTTCTGGTTACCCTTCGGGCATGCATTCGGATGGTCTCCGCGGCCAGGGACCAAGCAATGGCTTCACGCATTCAAGGACCCCGAACGTTCGACACCGCACCGACACCGCAATGGTGGTACATCCGAATGGGACGGTGATTCACACTCCAACGCACCATCCGCAGAATATGCAATTGCATCTGAACGGTTCCACCGCCGTCGCTCGAGGCAGCACAACGTCCCTGCCTTTCCCTCTCACAGCGCACACCTCACCCACGTCAACCCCAGAGCCCAACGGAGCAAACCCCGGCCAGACGGGTGGTCCCGCCAGTAGTTCGGCCACCCGCCGGCATTCGCCAGGGTTCCTGTCGTTCGCCACGGCGATCGCTCGTGGTACCTGGATGGGAGGCTCCACACGCCAAGCGGATGCGACCGATTCCTCACCACCTCCGCCTGCTGTCAACGGCAATGCTTCCGCTGCAGGACCGAGTTCGGGTCAACAGGCGGCTCTTCCTTCTTCCGACTCGCCTGTAATGCGACAATGGAATCCGAATCCGGTAACATGGGGTCCTGCTGCTGGAGGATCCCAGTTGCCATCGCCATCCAACTCTGCCGCCGCTTTTGCCATGGCTGGATCGAG
Organism: Tulasnella sp. UAMH 9824; assembly: GCA_019633595.1. Classification (NCBI taxonomy): domain Eukaryota; kingdom Fungi; phylum Basidiomycota; class Agaricomycetes; order Cantharellales; family Tulasnellaceae; genus Tulasnella; species Tulasnella sp. UAMH 9824. The sequence goes on from WSUI01000043.1 coordinate 14,118, forward strand.
TTCTCAAGGAGTCTCACCAAGCAACTCTCGGCACCCATCTTCCAGGGACGCGTCGGTGGAGTCTTTGTTGACCGTTCGGCAGAGAAGTGGGTCGAGACAAGATCTTCGAGCGCTGGAGGAGTCGTTGCAGGATGCTTTGGGTGGGACCCAGGCGGCGTCAAGGGGACGAGAACGTCAGCGGACGGCTCCCAACGGGTTTACCCCGAGCTACGCGGAACCTCCTGCCGGTTCGTCCAGTCGTTCGAACTCGTCCAGACAAGGAAGCGGGAATGGTACCAATTTCTCGCCCGTGGACGGATGGCAGAGCCGATCCAGAACCTAATTCCCTTGAAGCATGCGCGCATCACATTGGTTTTGATTGTAAAGGTATGCTCCATAATGATCCAAGCACCCTGCATTTCCGTTTTGAACTGTACAGACTTGTATTCCATCGACTCTTTCTTTCTGCTGCATTGTCGTTTGATGTCTAATGTTGTTCTCCACTCGCACGAGCATGTTTCATGTAGCCTTCAGTTCAACGGTTACATGTCATTCTACAAACTTGAACAGATCTATTGCTACCTTGACAACCTGCTGTTTTCAAATACCAGCTAACCGTGTCGACCTAAATTCGAAGGATCGTACCAACGAGACGCGGAAAACTATGTAGAAATGTACAAGACAGAAGATAGGTAGAACAGGGCGGGAGAGGGTGTCGTAGTCTAACACGCGCGACGGGGGGAAGTAGCCATCTGCCAATTTAGCCGAATCGAACAAAAGGCTCTTCTAAGGCAGAGGAAACAGGAGAAATTTTCCTCTTGAAGGAAGGCCTCAGAAAACATCGTCCAGAAAAGTCAAGACTGGACCGGAGACCTCAACCTTGGCCAACCATGCTTTGAACCACGCGAGGGAGGGACCGCTTGACTCCTGCAACCTTCACCGATCAAACGAAATCGATCACACTTCGAGACTCCTTGAAGAGCCCTTGTTCGTCGCCCTATACGTCCTTCCGAGCAGGACCTCGGCGGGACCGAGTAGCACCGATACCCCAGACTGATGATACGACGGCTGTAATCACAGTTAGCAAGCATCATTTTCACCGAACAGCGGGTCGATCGACACAGCGGGGTTATCAGCCAACCGACTGATGGGCTACGCCATGGCAGATATAAAGTTGCTGAGCGTGATTCGAACGTGCTTAGGTGGAGAAGGGTCCTTACTCCTCTGCTTCCAAAGGCTCCTGAAGATCTCCATGATCAGTGATGCTGCGGGTCGCAGTGAACCCCTAGCCTGCTCTGATATTGGGCGGTTTGAACTGCTTTCCCCTATGACACCGGAAACGGAATGCAATTCAGAGTGAACGGATCGGAAATGTTAGCCAAAGCAGTCGGGAGGAAGGAAGGGAGCGACACAAACGCAGGATTTTTCTTTTTACGGGGGTTCATTTCTATTAATATTGTCTTCAGGGAACAGTAGCGATGTTGTGAAGCGGGGTCCCCGGTGATATCGAAAGTCACTATCTCAGCCAAGCCGCGCCCACCCCCCCAGGGGCCCAATTTGTGAAACCTAGCGCTCCACACGTAGTTTTGAAGGCTGTTTGATCCCCTTGCCGTTAGTCTTGTCTTGAACGGCGAATTCCTCAGCCTGCTTGACCACGCGCTTGATTTCCTCGGAGATACCGCGTTTGGAGTTGTTGCTCTGGATAGAGTCGGACTGCCAGTTCGCCTGTCATCTCATGATCAACTTCCCCGCCCCACGGAGTTAGTTTGTCTGCAAGAAAAGGGTAGAGCTCTGGGTGTTTCCGTACTCCAACTAGAACGAGCGGTCAGCGTGGCAGCGATATGCGCAGTAGACGGCGTTCGGGCGGATTCAAATTATCGAGATGAACCAGAATGGTGTTGCTATGGCCAACCGGTATTCCAAGCAAGGGAGAGATGATATTGCGAAAGGTTCAAGCAGGAGTTAAGCATTTACACAAGAGGAACCGCAGCATTGCACATAGTGCATCATTCGTGATCGTCGCCTTCTTCTTCTTCTTCCTCTACTTGCTCCTCATCAATCGGACCCTCTTCGAGGACCCCACAAAGATGATTAAGGAGATCTAGTCTCATCTTTTCTGCATCTCGGTCTACCACCTTTTTCGGGAACTTGATACCGTACATTGTACAGATCTTTGCTAGTGGTTTGGGATTAAGATTAAGAACCGAAGAGCGGGATTGGAGCAATCTTATGGTCTGTACAACAATAAGTATCTCGATTAAAAACGTGGGGAGAAACCATTCAACTCACGGCCTCGTCTGGAAACTCGCCGTTGAGACACGGTACCGGTCGGTAGCCAGTTCCAAGATAACATTGTCTGTTGTATCTCTAGTTTTTTTATGAATAATGAACTTTTAATGAAATTGGAGAAGAAGATGTAAAGACAATGCACGTACCTGTGAGACTGGTCGCGACCACCGCCCGAAATTGGTTTTGAAAGCGTTAAACTCTTCCTTTGCTTTGGCGACATCGTTTTCAATGCGCGTCAATTTATTGTCGATGCCGGTTAACCTATTGTCGATATCGGTTAATCTATTTTCGATAGTAGCTTGGGAGGCGGTTATAGTAGCTTGGGAGGCGGTTATAGTAGTTTGCAGCGCTTCAAACTTTCTGTTGAGCAAGGTTTCAAGGGTGTCGGGAAGAGGACCTGGCTCAGGCTCTGCCAGAAATAAGACGTTAGGAACATACAGCATATGCACGCCACACAGGTAGTAACTAACCTCGGGCCTGAATCATGTTCGCGAGTGTTATGGCGAAGGCTTGGGCTTGGCCAAGTTCCGACAGGGCGAGAGTTGGGTTTCCAGCTGACGGTAAAGGGAGATTAAGCATAAGAAACAAGGGTATAGCACGGCTGATAACTAACTTCGACGCTCGCCGTCAAAGGCATTTGCGGCTGCGGCGACGACGAGAGTCGCTTGGCCGAGCTGTTCATGGTTGGGGTCTCCCTCAATCGTAGGAAGCCGCCCTGTAAATCCACGAGCGCGAAGAGTTGCAAGTTCAGGTTTGTTCACCATTATGGGTTTAGAGAGGAAGTTTAATATGAGGCGTTGACTGAGTTATGTATGATCAACGAATGGTTGGTTGGAATCGGAATAGAGAGTTTATCCCACGCGTCGAACAATCGAATCGGGCGTGACGCCGCAAACACCAGACTTGGGCGAGAGTTGGCGAGCAACCCAATCAAAAAGGTATATCAAAGCTTGGGACTCCGCGTCGTTTGGTTTGTCTAGATTCTTGCCTTATACAGAAGGTTTTAGCCCTGGATCCGCTTGCGTCAGAACCCTCGGTCGGGAATAGAACTTTGGGTTTATTGTGGTCGCGTCCCGCCCACCACCACCAGCCATAATCCACCCCCCAAGATCCGTGCGCCTTTGTCAGCAAGTTCTATTGTTTGTTCGGTTTGCCTTCGCGCGTAGTCTACACTCCAATATGCCTATCCAAGGACACGAGTGGAGTAGTAGATTAGACCCATAGATAGTATTATTGTAGATTGAAATTAAATGTCCTAAATCCTATTATATGTCCTCGGCCAAGCCCGGATCCCGCGCTACCGCCAGCGAAAAGCCTCCCGCCGGCGGCTCCCAACGGGTTTACCCCGAGCTACGCGGAACCTCCTGCCGGTTCGTCCAGTCGTTCGAACTCGTCCAGACAAGGAAGCGGGAATGGTACCAATTTCTCGCCCGTGGACGGATGGCAGAGCCGATCCAGAACCTAATTCCCTTGAAGCATGCGCGCATCACATTGGTTTTGATTGTAAAGGTATGCTCCATAATGATCCAAGCACCCTGCATTTCCGTTTTGAACTGTACAGACTTGTATTCAATCGACTCTTTCTTTCTGTTGCATTGTCGTTTAATGTCTAATGTGGTCTCCACTCGCACGAGCATGTTTCATGTAGCCCTCAATTCAACGGTTATATGTCATTCTACAGACCTGTTGCTACCTCGACAACATCCTGTTTTCAAGAACCTAACCGTGTCAACCTGAACTCGAAGGATCGTACAACTAGACGCGGAAACTATGTAGAACTGTACAAGACAGAAGATAGGTGGAACAAGGCGAGAGATGGTATAGACGTCTAACGCGACCCAAAAGGCGAGGGGAAATAGCCATCTCCCAATTTAGCCGCATCGAACAAAAGGCTCTTTTGAGGCAGAGGAAACTGTCCTCTTAAAGCAAAGCCTCAGAAAACATCGTCTAGAATGTGAAGGTTGAATCGAAGACCTAAATGGCTTCGCCCTTGGCCACCATGCTTTAACCACGCGAGGCCTAGGGCAGGGACCGCTTGACTCCAACCTTCACCGATCAATCATCAAATGAAACCGATCACACTTCAAGACTCCTTGAAGAGCCCTTGTTCATCACAGCCGTAATCACAGTTGGCAAGGGTCATCTTCATTGAGGTTATCAGCCAACCGACTGATGGGCTATGCCATGGCAGATCTAAGGTTGTTGAGCGTGATTCGAACGTGCACACATGAAGAGACGCTTGGAGATGCGTCCTTACTCCTCTACTTCCAAAGACTCCTGAAAGTCTTCATGATCGGTGATGCTGCCGGTCGCGGTGAACCCCGCGCCTCCTCTGATATTGAGCGGTTCGAGCTGCTTCCCGCCCATGATACCGGAAACGGTATACAATTCAGAGCGAATGGATCGCTCGGTATGGAAATATTAGCTAAAGTAGTCGGGAGGCAGGAAGGGAGCGACACAAAAGCGGGATTTTTCTTTTTGCGGGACGTTCATTCCTATCAATATTGTCTTCAAGGAACAATGGCGATGTTGTGAAGCAGGGTCCCCGGTGACATCGAAAGTCTCTGTCTCGGCCAAGAGCACGACTTTCTTGCCCCCCTGGCCCAATTCGTTCACAGCCTCAATCCCTCCTGGTTAGCCTGGTATTGAACGGCGAGTTTCTCAGCCTAACCACCCGCTTGATTTCCTCCTCGGAGATACCGCCTTCGAAGTTGTTGGTCTGAACGGAGTTGGACTGCCAGTTCGCCTGTCATCTCAACTCCCCCGTCCCACGGAGTTATTTTGTCTGCAAGAAGAGGGTAGAGCTTTGGGTGTTTCCGTACTCCAACTAGAACGAGCGATCGGCATGGCAGCGGTATGGGTCATGGACGGCGTTCGGGCGGATTGCGAGTATCGAGATGAAACAGAATAGTGTTGCTATGACCGACCGGTATTCCAAGCAAGGGAGAGATGATATTGCGAAAGGTTCGAGCAGGAGTTAAGCATTTACACAAGAGGAACGGCAGCACCAGTGCTGCACATAGCACATCATTCTCTAGCGTCAGGTTCCTCCCCATCCTCTTGTTCCCTTTCATCGTCTTGTTCCTCATGATCCTCATCCTCCCCCTCATTAACCCCATCATTAACAAGGTCCCCACAAAGGTGATCAAGGAGATCTTGTTTCATGTTGGCTGGGTTTCGATGGGCCACCCTCCATGGATACTGGATACCGTACCGCGAACAGATCCTTGCCAGTGTTCTGTCATCAAGGTTAAAAATGGAAGAGCGAGACTTGAGTTGTCTCATGGTCTGTGCAAAAATAAGTATCTCAATTAAAAACATGGTGACAAGCCATTCAACTCACAGCCTCGTCGGGGAACTCGCCATTTGAATAAGGGACGGGCTGGAAACCGGTCCCCAAAAAACATTCCTTGTTAAATCTCTAGTTTCAATTTTTTTAATGAGATTGGAGAACAGGGTATAAGACAACGCGCATACCTGTGCAACTGGTCGTGACCACTGCCCGAAAGTGGTTTTGAACGTCTTAAGTTCTTGCCTTGTCTTAGCGATATTGTTTTCAATGCGAGTGAGTCTTCCCTCGAGATTAGTTTGGACGGCGGTCAATCTGTCCTCGAGATTAGTTTGGACGGCGGTCAATCTGTCCTCGAGAGTAGTTTGGGTGGCGGCCAACCCGGCTGCGAGAGCGGCAGTCATCGTAGCTTGCAGATCTTCAAACTTTCTGTTGAGCATGGTTTCAATCGCGCCGGGAAGAGCAGCTGCCTCAGGCTCTGTCAGAGATAAGACGTTAGGAGCATACAGCATATGCACTCCACACAGGTAGTAACTAACCTTGGGCCTGTATCATGTTGGCAAGTTTTACCGTGAAGGCTTGGGCTTGGCCAAGCTCTGACATATCGAGCGGGGGGGTTCCAGCTGACGGTAAAGGGAGATGGAGCGTAAGAAACAAGGGGATAGCACAGTCGATAACGAACCTCGATGCTCTTTGGAAAAGACAGTTGCGGCTGTCGCGACGACGAGAGCCGCTTGGCCGAGCTGTTCGTGGTTGGGGTCGCCCTCGATCGTAGGGAGCTCTCGTGTGAAGCCACGGGCCCGAAGAGTTGTAAGTTGAGGGGTATTCGTCACTATAGGCTTAGGCAGAAGTTTGGAACGAGGTGTTGAATGAGTTATGTATGATCAACGAGTGGTTGGTTGGAATCGGAATAAAGAGTTTATCCCACGGGTCGAACAGTCCGTGCTTGACCTTGACGCCACGAAGTCCCAGAAAGACCAGACTTGGGCGAGAGTTAGCGAGCAACCCATTCAAAAAAGTATATCAAAGTGTGAGACTCTGCGTCGTTTTGGTTTGTCTAGATTCTTGCCTTGTACGGAAGGTTTTAGCCCTTTGCGTGAGGGCGAACCTTCCCAGTACTTTGGATTTATTGTGGTCGCGTCCTTCCCACCTTCCCTTCTCCGCTCGTTCCTCCTTACCATAGATTTAGACCTTGGCAGCTGAGCGCGTTAAAATGGGGGACTCCTCTTTCATATACGTCGATTCCTCGCCTCGGGCGGAGACACGGCCGCCATGTTTATCTGCTTCAACCCCGGCAAATGGGTAATCAAAAGCGGCAGCCCCATCATTATGATCTCCGAAGGCGAAGATACCTCCTGCTACACGAATACGGGCCCCAGCGGCACTTCCACCATTCAGAGGGCAGCTCACTCGCAAGTTCAGCAAACGCCCGACGCTTACCTTCAGGGAAACGGGTTCACTGCGAGAGTAGGTTTACCCAGCTCGGGACATCACCGGTGCGAGCAGAGGGCTCAAGCTTACAGCTTTTCAGGCTACCCGGGTATAGTTACATTCAATATGATACACGAGCGACAGTCCGTTCATTGCACCCGCTAGATCTTATCATCACCAATATGACTGAAGATCGACTGCGCTGGGTGTATGAATCTTCTGTCTCGTTGTATCTGCACTGAACAGGGTGGGCGAGTATCATTCCACTCAACTCAACGGGAATGCTCGCCTCCGATGACCACCAAGGCGAGCAAGGGCTTTCTTGTTTCTCGTGTACTGTGTGCGATTCTTCTGCGTCAGTGTACTTGGACTGAGCATGATGACGAGTGCCAGTCAGCTCAACATGCACGCGGGACTTAACACCACCAAGGTGACTGAAGATTTGTTGCGCTCGGGTGTACTTGGAGAAGCTTCCCTTACAACTGAAGGGGAGGATCTGCCCGGAAAGATTTTAAAGTTTTTGCTGGAGGGCAAGTCCATCCCGAAGGTCCTTTACGATCGCCGCCATAATAACGATACCATGTACAATTCGCATAAGGTGGACATGAGAGGTAAGCTTTCACATGGCGCATAGGTACGCCTTCGAGTTAATTTGACATCATTTAGGTGTCATCGACTCGCAACTGATGGAGCTAGCTACTCGTAGCTAGCCGTATAGAGCCAACGTCAAGCAAGTGCGGAGCCTGCGTGCAAACAAGCGCGTGCACTCTCAACCTAACTTAGTGGCCTAGCCCGCACTATCAGAAATTATGCCGGTCTATCACTTCAAGACCTGGTAGAGTGGGAACAGGTCAAAAGCTTCGGGAACGTGATCTTCGAGAGCCGTGAATCCGTATTCGGATGGTGTCCGGCCCACCAACATTCTAATTACCTACCTACCTCCCGATAGGTGGTCCTCAGATCCCTGTTCTTTATGAAGTTAGGCCCCCCAACGAGAAGGTCATAGAGTACTCGATACAAGATTGCACCATTTTGCCCGCACTCTACAACCGATTTGATAGGCTCATCCAGCCGATGTGGAGGAGAAAATTTGAAGAAGAGGTGCCGGTTCAACTAGCATTGCCATGTCCCACTAATTTCTACATCTCCTTATACTACTCGGAGGCTCCAATTAACACGTCAGAAAGTCTTCAACGGTAGGTTTAGTCTCCATGTGAATTTCTCTTTTGCAGGGGGCTCATTCCTATTGTCCGCAGGGAACAATAGCGATATTATGAAGCGGGGCCCCTGGTGATATCGAGAATCTCTTTCTCAGAAATCTAATTGCTTCTTGGGCTGCCTCGTTTTTCTGCATACTATTTCGTGAATCAACGCGCCTAGAATGAAGTACACGTTTCTTAGCAGAGCAGAGAAAAACGCTCCAAATCCGCATGAAACGCGAGTAAAAGAAGAATATACACGTAGTGCCAGAGCAAGTTAATCGAAAGTTGACGAGTAATGGCAGCACTAAGCGGGCTAGGAGGTACCGAGAGCGGAATGACGGTGGAGACGAAAGCTGGGGAATGGCTTGTGACGGCAAAAGAGTGAGGACAACGGACGATTACACAGACTGAATGAGTAAAAGGCTGATGAAAGGGATCCGCAGTAATTGTCCATTCCCAAGGATTAAGGTCGCCGTGCAGTGGTAAATCGTGGGCGCTTACATAACGATAATCGCTGGCAAGACCCATGACCTATCGAGACGATTAAGGGAGTTCCGATAAGATCTATCAATAATAAATAACATGCACATTATTACGGTGATTTTTTACCTATGTGTATTGTTCTGGATGGGTGAAAGGCGGGGAATGGAGTTGCAAAACAGGCTCTTTCCCAGCCCTCCCACAGCGGTATATATGTACAGACTGCCTATTGCCTTTTCATAGCCCTCTCAACTCCCCTACCACCCATGGTATCCACGTATACGCTTATTGACACGACCCAGGCGTTGTCAAGCCTTGTATCCAAGCTTTACGAGCTGGAACGCACCCGTCCTGCACTATTCGTTGATCTCGAGGGCTACGACCTTTGTCGAAACGACGGCTTGCCCTCATAACCATCTACGCCTTACCTCTGGCTATGACCTATATCGTGGACGTTACCACACTCGGAGAAGCTTCCTTTACAACTGAAGGAGAGAATCTGCCTGGAAAGACTCTAAAGTCTTTGCTGGAGGACAAAACGATCCCGAAGGTACTTTATGATTGCCGCCACGACAACGACGCCCTTTACAACTTGTATAGGGTAGACATGGAAGGTACGCCTGTTATGGAGCCTAGAACCATTTTACCCAGTTAATCTAGTGTCTTTCAGGCGTTATCGACTTACAACTGATGGAGCTGGCCACTCGGAGATTCCCGTATAGGGCCAACGTCAAGTAATTCGGACCTGGTCTGCTACCAAGCTTGTGACCTAACAATCCGTCTTAGTGGTCTAGCTCGCACTATCAGAAATTACGGCGGTCTATCACCTCAAGCCCTGGAAGAATGGGAAGAGGTCAAAACCTACGGCAAGGAAATCTTCGAGAGCGGTGAATCTGGATTGGGATGATTTCCGGCCTGCCGAGATTCTAATTCCTTAACTACCTCCCAATAGCTGGTCCTCAAACCCCCGGTCTCTTTGAAAAGAGACCCCTCGAGGAAAAGGTCATAGAGTATTCTATACAAGATTGCACCATCTTGCCCGGCATCTATGATAGGTTTAATAGGCTCATCCAGCCGATGTGGAGAACGAAGGTTGAAGAAGAGGTGCTGTTCTCAAACTACATTACTTCGTCGCTGCTACTACTGATTGTCGGATCTCTTAAACTACCCGAAGGCTTCAATTAGCTCGTCAGACTGTTTTCTTTGGTAGGTTTTGTTGTAAGGTTTGTGCTTCAGAAGCTCACTCTTGTTGTCCGTAGGGTACCATGGCGATATCATGAGGCGGGGTCCCTGGTGATATCGAAAAACTCTGCTCCCGAGATCTGATCGTTTCTTGGATATTCTCGTTTTCTTGAATACTATTCCATGAATCAATGCGCCTAAAACGATTGCACGAATAGTGCGAACAGCAGGTACTAAGTCTAGTGTTCAATCCTTTTGGCCGCCTCCAAATACCCCCGGTTCAGCATTACCGTAAAGTCGTAAATTATGGAGTTCCATGGGGTGATTTTGCTCCAAGAGCGAAGCCGCTCGAGAGCGGGCGGTGCTATGATAGCGAGAGTATTTAGATAGAACAGAGAAACAAAAACACAGTAGACGCACTGCGTCCAACGTTAAATGGCAACAAGATCAGTAATTTATCTAGTCATTCAACCACCCCCCCCCCCCCCCCCGGGGGGGGGGGGGGGGGAAGGAAAAAAAAACCGGCCGGAGAAACAAGGCACCAGGGGGGAAGGCCCCCCACGCCGGGTTTGGTGTTTGAACATTTGGCAAGGGGGTTTGGGGGG
>WSUI01000043.1:24584-47963 GCA_019633595.1 Tulasnella sp. UAMH 9824
GTTTTTTATTTATCAAACCCCAAAAAAAACACACGATCCCCCCCGGGGCCAAAGTTAAAAGGCCAAAACATTCCTAAATTTTAAATTCAATCAACCCCCCCCCCCCCCCCCCGCGGGGAGGAAGGGAAGGACAGAACTACCGGACGGATGAACATAGCAACCATGTCGAAGTCCCACACAGGCGAGTTTAGTCTTTTCACTCTTGTCCAGTTCGTTATGGAGGATGGGATTAGAGATGAAGGGTATCTTCCCCGACGCACGTTTCAAGACAGCGAGGGCGTCCTTGCCTTTGCCGGTGACGAGATACGTCAATAGCAGAGAGTTGGTTCTGGATGCGCGGGCTGTCCGACGAGTGGACCTCACCCTTCAGGTGAACCGCTTTCCACTTCAAATCTGATGGGGAAAGCAACAATCCTGGATAAGATAAAAGGTACACCCTTGAGGCGAGGGCTTTCTCCGAAGCCACGTTGACCCGAATGGATGAGGCCACCCCTAATGATCAAGTCTGAGTTTTTGAATCTGGAATCGGTCCGCCCGATCACGTTTAATTGATCCAAGACCATATATACTCAGGGAGCTAGGATTGTAGCATGGACTGTGAGGGTACGGCCCGCAGTCTGTGAGTCGGCCTATTCATCCTCTTCATCAGCGAGCCGCATACGATGGTATAACACGTCGTCGGGGTCAGGGAGTGTATTCAAGCCGTGTCGCGGTGCACTTGATGACACTAATGTACATATAGTCCAAACAAACGGTAGGAATTCCTGTTGAGTAGCGTGATAATAACCCACGTCCATCTTGTCGAAGCGAAGTCCAAAGTCAATGATATTATGGCGAAATCTGTTAGGCAAAATGTAAGAGAAAGAGGGTCTTGTGAGCGGGTGTGAATGCGAAAGGACTGTCTGGAGCGATTCCCCTCTTCACGCTAAAGTCGACTAGAGACTTCACGGGGCGAGTCGGGGAGATCGAGATAAGAGTGAGGGAAGTAAACAACCTACATACCTAGATTAAGTGCCAAGGTGCGAAAAATGGTTTAAATAATGGGTCGGGTTGTCCGTCGTAAGTCATGTACACGCATCGTAAAGTCGTCGGGTGTACTCGCTCAACTGAGCCCAGGCGCTGTCGTAGTTCCCCTGTCTTGAACCAAGGCTTCTTCATCATCTTTCTGAATCGCTTCACTTCCAGCTCCTTGTTCATCGACAACGTTCGCCGTAGGCTCCTTCGTCACGACCGGCCACGATTCGCTCCTGGTTTGTCTCCCATGCCTCCTCTTCTCTCCCGCCGAAGAAGACGAAACGAACTTGCCCACCAATGCAGCAGGCAAGAACCTCGATATGGTCGTGTTGAAGAAAGTCGATTTGCTTGACCCGGCCGAGGTCGGAGGTGTAGCCTGCCCTCTTGCAGTAGTAGGCGTATTTGGGGTGGTTTCAGTCCACATTGATTCAAGCGGCTCAGACGGTGGCGGCGGTAACGAGGACGCAATTGAAGCATGTTGCGTATGGCGGTACTGGTGCCTTCCGCCGGTTAAGAGGGCGCGGAGTCCCCGGCTAGCGGATATTCCTGTTGTAGGGGTTGTAATGGAAGAATGTCTGCGAGAGGAAGCGGTTGGAGAGGTCGCTTGCGCGATTCCAGTTGACGGACCTGCTGCTGTTATTGTGGATGTCGTCGGTATCGAGTTCATCGACGCTGCAGCGGCGGTGTCCCACGTCCCATCTCGAAGCCAACCTGCTTTGAGGATTTTCACCTGGGAACAATAGGAATAGAAGTTCGTCATTCAATTAGATATCCAAAAACAAAGTCCGACAGAGATCGGCGGTTAATGAAACGGCGAACGGACAGCTCGCCGTGTCGCGTGCTTGGCTATTTATGCCTTCCGCCTCGTGGCAGGCCGAGTGAGGCCTCCGGCCGAAGTGCTAAGAAAGTGCAACTCACCGCAACAGCCAATTTAATCCCTTTCTTGAATCTCTTTCCTCCAACTAAACCATCATGAACGGTATGCAAATACGCTTTCCAAAGTTCGTCATCCTCTTCAGCTCCAGGCACGCTCAGGAGGGACTCCAGTCGAGCTCTACTGCTATCATTCTCCGCTTTATTTTTCTTCTTATCGACCGTGCCGGAGGAGCTTGACGAAGTGGTACTTTGAGCATCGTTGGATGCAGCGGCGGAAGCTGATGGTGTGGTCGGGCGGAGCCACTCCTGCCTCCGGAGCTCGTAGTAATCTGGACCAAGAGTCGGCACGGCTGGAGGTTCTGCCGAAGATGATGACGGCGTTGAAGAGTTTCGCTGGGCGCCAGACGATGAGGAGGCTTCTGGCTGAGGTGAATCGTTGCCGTGCATGCCGTTGAGAACGGACTCCATCATGGTGGAAAGAAAGGAGCAAGGGAGAATCAGGTGAACCCCACGGGCGGCCGATTGGAGTCGGCTGAGGGACAGAAGGCGAGAAGAAAGTTGAAACGCAAGGGCCGCGTGCCTCAATTTGGGTTGAGTCTGTTTGGTCTCACGTAAGACCCGTCGACAAACACGAACCCTCACACCCTGGCTTGGTAAATCTCACTGTCAGGGTGTAAAAGAGTGGTATATTCCGAGTGACGCATAGAGAAAGCACAAATCATATCCCAAACGGAGAAAACGAGGCATTTAGCGACTTAGGTGTCTCAGATCGGAGAGCCTGACCCCAGTACCTCGCTTTCAGTGCTTTCCGCCAGCCTCAGACGCTTCAGGCATGGAACTATACGGTTGGAGACTTGTCAATACACCGCTCTTTGAGGACTCAACCAATGCCATTAAAACCTTACCCGTCCTTTATGACGCGATTTAACAGGAGGCAAAGGTGGCAGCCCCTTCGCGAACCTCTCCGCATTCGTTCCGTTGCCCATCTTCAAGGCTCTAGCCTCGCGAGCTACGTCGTCGGGATGGGGTCGAGGATACGGCTCGACTTCAGAATCGTCTAGGGCGGCGTGGTGGAGGTTGTGGGGGTGAGGATGAGACAAAGGATGAGCTTGATGTGCGGCTGGCGGAAAAGAGGCGCTATCATTGGGGTATATCCCGTTTGTGTCGAGAGGATGGGCCATGACTGCTGAGAGCAAGACAGAAGCGAAAGCGACTAAAAGCGTAGGGCGCATAGTGAGAAGATATAAATAAGGGTTTATAGTTTGTTTATTTTTTGCTGATAAAGAGTGAGTGGTATAGGAAGAAACCGGGTATATGTAGGGAGGGGAAGAAGGAGGAGCTCCGTGCTTGGATTCCTCTCATCCTTCGACCGCTGTACTTATAAGCCTAGGCCACCCCCCATTCCCTCCAGGTGATTGCAACTCTTGCCTGGGTAAAATTGATTCCGGTCGTTGGCGGTATTTGTCCGGTCCACGTTGAAGTCGCGACCCAGGCTGAACATTAGACCTCATTTGGTCTACTTCGGGATCCCCTCCGGGTCCGATCGTCAGGCCCGCTAGCCCATGAATAAATCGCAATAATTGGTAAGCTCTATTACGAGCCAAGAGTGATGCGTGCCTTCTAGGGTACCTAGGTCGGATAATCACTCTTGGGTGATGCCCCCCCGCAAGCCACCCTGACTGGCTAGCCAATGCCTAATCCCCTGAAGTAGATCGATCGCATATTTTTATTCTTTCGATGTCGATGTGAAGACCACCACCTGCCTACACACCTAACCTAGCTAGCTCCAATTCAGTAACCAACTGTAGTGTCTCCCCGGCCATGACCTTGACCACAGGATCCACGTCTGTCGCCCTGACATAACCCAATACGATCCGCATCCTCCGTATCAATTCCACGGAGAATGCTTCCCCCTGGCCCAGGACCTGTGCCTGATTTCCAGCAGGTTGAGTCCTAAAGTTCCGTGCGTCCAAAGAAACGTAGGGCGCGCCATCTCGTCGATTATCCATAGCTTGTTGCACAGTCGTTCGTAGCAGCGTGGAGATGAAGTGAAGAGCCGACCTACGAAAGGGCGCTAGCTTCGGATCCAAGGATAACGGCTCCGAGTCCATTCGATCAACCAGCTTCCCAGGTTGTTGTTTCGCCTGATGCGTTGATTCTCCGTCTTCACCTGCCTCCGGATCGGTCTCTTTCTCCGCCACTTTCGCTGCTTCAGGCCCCGTTTCAGGCGGTCGCATGGAAACCCCTTCCAGCTGGAGGAGCTCCAGCATCCCGGAACACAAGTCGGCTGCCCACGGGATCAAAGCCGATGGGGATGCGGCAGCGCACTGGGCTAGAAGAGATAAGGCCGAAGATCGAAGTGAAGTAGGAATATCTCGAAGTCGGACCATGTGGAACAGAGGGGGTACAAGAATGTCCACTGGAATGAAGGCCAATCGTCAATCGTCATTAGACTGAGATGTCCAAGCAAGGCGTACCATACAGCCCAAGCGCATCCCCGCACGTCGAAATCGACTGACTCAAAGCCTCCCCCACTCTTACCCTCTTATCAAGCTCAGCCTTGCCCATCCCCGAGTTCGGTCGACCGTCCAGTAGACCTCCAGCATACACATCCATCAACCCTTTCATGATATCTCTCCCAAGCCGATCGACCATGGCGACCAAGCCTTGTACAGCGTTCAAGAAGATGTAAGAGTCGTCTTCCTGGACGGACTGTAAGAAGATGGACAATATCGCAGGAACGAGCGCGGGGTCGAGAGGCGGAGCAGGCTTCCCTTTGAGAGGAACTATCAACTGCCGAAGGAGAACTAGGCCATGGGCTCGGACAGGAAGGATTGGGTCTTGAAGTAGCTTTAACGCTTGTTGGTAGGTATCATTGGCCGCCTTTTTCGGATCGTCTGCTGCAGTCGTCTTGGTACTTTGAGCCGCAGATGTTGAGGCATTTCGCGCAGTCAGAACTAGCCGAGCTTCTCGTGCTAATGGTCGAATAGTCGGAGACGAGTGCAGTGTCAGGGGCTCGAGATCGGACAGGATAACTTGTAACAACGGGGTGTTAAGAGGCGTCATGCTTTCGTTTGCTATTGTGCTGAGTTTCAGTGACGAGTCTTACTCGACCACAACAACTTGGCCCACCTTCTAGAGTCGCCAGCAAAAGATTGAGTGCGGTCGCAATCAGATCATCGGGACCTTCGTCATCACTGTCTTCGTCTTCCTCGGCTTCAATCACTCTGGAGCCTTCGTCTTCATCTTCGTCCACGATTCGGAGACTAGCTATTCCTTGGCTAGGGGGCTTAGATGGGTCGCGAGACTTCGGCAACTTCTTGCTTTCCGGGGACTCTTCAGCAGCGCGAATGGAGTGGTACACGAAAGATAACACGTGCTGTGGGTCGCTTAGGACAATCGATCCCAATTGCTCTACCATTTCCATGACGATTCTTAAGTAAAAAAGAGTCCTAGAATGGGTAAGAATTATCAGTAATGTTCGGGGAAAAGGCATTCCTTCATGACGGACTTCAGCGGGTCATGGTCTGCAGCTTGTAAAGCTTGGTATTGGTCCAGCGCTCGGACTAAAAGAGCGCTTGCGACTTCTTTCCGATCCAAGGTCTTCAGGAGATTAACGAGGTGTTTCGGGTTAGGAGTGAACAGCAAGCCACCTTCTTCATCATCTCCGCCGAGCACGGAATCGATGTCGATTGCGGCTCTCAGAGATATAGAAGACGGTTTCCTGTCACCCCAAACATACCGTTTAAGCGGGAGTTATTTCGAAGCTTCGAATCCACTCACGGTCCATTTTTAACCTTTGCATTGTCCACAATGACTTCCCAATGTGCTTCGACATCTTCGCCCCAGCCATCGCCGCTCTCCATGACCTTCCACCACCCTTTCACGGCGTCGTCGGTAGCGACTGTCCTACCCCACAGCCTTACCAAGCCTTTCACGAGCTCCTTCAGCGCAGGGTCAGATGTTCGAACTTCATCCAACGCGGCTAGCAGCGCGTACAGAGGGCCAAGAATCGGTCCGAGTACGTGCGTAGGCAACGTCGGCGATGGGTCTGAATGAGATAACAATGCTTGAAGTGTCTGTAGAGAAGCGGGCGCGCTTTGAGGGTCGGTATCAGATCGTGGAGGGAAGAACGGCGGGTGAAGAATGTCGGACAGTATTCTTGACACGGTGTTGGTCCGAATCGATAGTGCCCGCGAGATAGCGAATGCTGCTGCACGTTTATGTGATTGGGGAGTAGGTGTCTGTATCCGGGGGTCTTGAGAGTCGGTGAGGATAGCAAGAATCTTAGGAATGGTGGTACGATAGTAGCCCTAAAATGGAATTAGATTTTCAGCTCCACAATCCGGGAATAGCTGGTGAGGCTGAAAGCTACCTCGACTGTCATCGTTGAAGGCACAGCGCTAAGAACTCGAGCGACATGTTCCAGCTTCGTTAATGGTACTGCGCAAAGCAAAGTATTCAGCTAGTTGTCATGCACCGACTGGTGAGGCTTGCTTACCTGCTTCGCCAGCCGACGGGTCATCTCCCAAGACAGCACTGAAAAGACCCCTAACTCCTTCGGGCTTCAGAAGTTGTTCACTTAGTAGCTGCCCGCACGTGGAACGGAGAGTAGGAAGGCTGAATTGAGCCAAAATGGCCCCCAGAGATGCGATGGCCTGTGAGGTGGGGACTCTGTCCTTCAGTCAGGACTTCCGCAGAAACCTCGAATAGACGGCGCTGACTCACAGTTCCAAAACTGAGTGGACAGCGTGTTGCATATCCGCAGACTCGGGTTTGTCGGGGCCCCAACCCAATGCGACGCATGCTTTCAATAAAAAGGTTACATGCTGAGGGATTATCAGAAAGGCTAGGGGACGGTGCTCCATTGAGGGGGCGGTCTTTTGACTTGGAAGAAGCAGCAGAAGAGTTTGTATCTTGTCCAAGAGCGCATTGTAGACATTCTTGATCTCTGTTGGGTCGTCCAACTCGACCAACCCGCTGGAGGACGTCCCGGCTGTGTTGGATGAGAGTTGTGACCAGTACTTCAGCACTCGGTCGAGCCTTGTATTTATCGCCCAGCGAAAGGCGATGGCAATGAGGGTCCTGAGAGTACCGAGATCTTTAAGTCCGATGGAAGGCACATCGCCAACTGCAACAAACTGGCGATTAATTTTGATGCCGCTCGCGAATAACCGTCACCGCACCTTTTTCGGACACCGACATCTGATTCACCTGATCAATGACCCACAGAGAGGCATCTCCAGTAACCTCCTCCACTTGGACGGTCGTGAGACTTTGGATGTAATCTGGGGTTTCCCCAAAAATGTCGCTTTGGAAACCTGAGCCACTTGGCAGCTGGTGGAACTCGAGTAACCGCGATTTGAGAACGTCGACGACATTCGATCCGATTTTCTTCTTGCTCTTCTCACCACTTCCCGCCAGAACGGAACCGGCAGAGAGGAGAGATTTCAAGTCGCTGGCCGCGTCACTTGCCATGGGAGACGGGAAAGCACTCGAAGATTTGTCAGACCGCATTGAGTCACGTGACAGCGTTTGATCGCCCATCTCGAGACGGAAGGCGTAGGCCCACAAGAGAACAACCCATCGAGGCTCTATCCCAGTGTCGACCAAAGGAAATCAAGAACAGGACTCCATTACGTAAAGCGGTCGATGAGGGCTCATCCACCAAATTGGGGGTTGAATATCGGACGCGAAGAGCATCGGTAGCGCGATCGGCCAATATCGACTAAGCCATCGGGACGCATTTCACTTCGAGCATTATATGACAGATGAAGGGTGATAGGTAGCGAAACGATCCATTAATATCTAAGAGCTTAAATGCAACGACAACTAACGGTGAACACTAAAGGTTTAGGGATTAACATCAGAATCGTTCTTTGGAGATCCAAGGATGACGCTGTAGTTAGGATGCTGCGTTTCATCCAGCTCTTCTTCGTCTTCGTTTTGGGGTGGTGACTCAATGGCAGTGAGGACGGCACGTTGGACGTCGCTCAGATGGACAAGTCGGCGCTGGTGAACGTCGAAGACCGCTTTCGAGACGACGTCGAACGTCGCTTTGGCGTCGCATATGTCTTTGGTGAAACCCGGAGTATACTGCGTTTCTTTCGTTGGTTTCTGAGCCAACCAACTCGCGAACTCCTTCTCAGAGCGGTCAGTAAAGTTGTCCAGTACTCGAAGGAGCTCCGGCTTGTCGTTCAATGCTCCCGAGTTCTTGATACCTTCCATCACCCTTCTAAGCGATTTGACCTCTTCCTCGTCCCGATCACGCATTCCCGGTGTAGGAGTGAGGTTCAACTTGACTCCGTAGTCTTCGAAAGCCGCAGGTACATTTAGAGAGGTGACCAACCCGCGGAGACTCTGGGTTAGGAACTGGAGGCGAGCGATTTCCAGAGGGGTAGAACCGACTCCGTTTTCTAAGTATAGCATTTCCGGAGAGCCGACGGACACTATGTGGGAGACGATCTTGGACCAGCCCTTGAGGATTGCCGAGTGAAGGGGTGTAGCGCCAGAGGAGTCACGGGAGAGGAGGGTTGGTATAATGGCACCCTTTGCGGTTCTAAGAAGCAATTCGACGAGCCTGAGATTGCCCTGCTTGACCGCGACGACAAATGGCTAGAATGCCAAGTCCGCGTTATTAAAGGCTTCAGCCAAACAAATTGGTCCTGCTTACTGTGTTGCGGTACGTTCGAGTTTGCTGAGCCATCAGAGCCTTAATCACGTCGGCTGGAAGCTTCGTAAGCGCGTGCTCGATCAGCGACCAATTCTGATCGTGGCGGTCAAGCATCAAGTGGAAGATATTCCACCTACGGAGCAAGCATGTGGATTAGAGCAAAATTGATGGGATTCAAATGGAAACATACCCTCGTTCGTCGCGAACAAACGGATTGGCTCCATTCGACAACATCCAGTCAAAGGCCTCAGTAGGAGCATTGGTGGTGCACAGGAGGAGGAATGCCGACATCCTATTAGGCTTGACTTGCAAACGGACACCATCAGCCGTCAACCTCGGCTGTAACTCCATGAGTTTTTTGAGCGTTGGAAGGATGCGATCCGCCTGGTAGCGTTGCCAAGCTGCAGCGAGCACAGGTGTTTCACCTAATCTGCTGATAGAGAAGCCCACCATCTTGGGGAAGTCGTCCACGTTCTGAACGACTTCAGCGAGACGCTTGGCGAGCTTCGTTTTCTGGGTTTCGGCATAATATCTGTAAGCCTCTATGGCCTTCGGACTGCTGAGATATTCGAGGATAGCGGTAGCGTCTCTGGAAGCAGCATGCCAACCGACTGGAACTGTGGGCTTCGCGTCGGACTGGTTAGGGGCGTTGGGATCTTCTCCGCGTGCAAGATCCTTTCGCTTTTTGCCATCCACGCTGAGTCCAAGGTAAAACTTGTGTTCGCCGTCATCTTCGCCACAATAATGGCCAGGTTGCGCCTTGTCGTCTGTGTGTTCCTTGGCTTCCAGTTTTGGTAAGGACAATCCACCACCGGTGTACCGGATGTAAGTCTATAAGATAGGTTCAGGACGGGTTCGACACAACAATGAATGATGACTGACGTCAAGCAGGTCTGGAGAATCGTCCTGAAGTATCGTCAGCATGATATGATCGGGAATGGACATAGGTTCCACTAAGTGTGTCATCATCTGGAGACCGTGATATTAGCACACAGGCCATCCGGTTCGCCACCCATCAACATACATCAGCGATTTGAGCGAATGCTTCAGCGTCATTCTCTATGGCAGCAGTCCTAATGGGATCCGCATACCCGGCATAGCCACTTGATCTTGAGGTACCTTCGATGGCGCACTTGGCGTTATAGGACAGGAGCTGATTAGGTTTGACATTCACGCTGGCTGTATGGAATCTCTTGGAGATGTCGGTATACCCCATTGGCCTCTTCTCGGTCTCATCGCTGGCGTATGAGTTTGCATCGCTGCCATCTTCGTCGGAGTCGCCATCATCATCTAGAAATGTCATGGGGTCAGCAATGCTGATCGAACCAATCAAGCTGCTTGAACTGACCAAACCGGATTACATTCCCACCACGATCTGCTGTCTTGGCCTCCTCTTCGTCTCCCTCCTTCATCCTTTGCCTCTCAGCAATGTCGAGAATTAAGCGAGCAGTGCCCCATTTCCGAGCCCGAAGGGCTACATAGAGAGGCGTGTACCCTATGTCGAATGCGAAATAATTGTCAATCTGAGGCTAGGGTTGAGTAATTTTTCGTTCACTTACCCATGGAATAATCACTATCGTGATCGGTATATTTTACCTTTGCGGTAATTTGGAGGAGGTCCCGGGTGACAGACGGAGGAGAAGGGGAATTCTCCGTAGGTGGGAGGCACAATGCTCTAATCTTGTCGTTGTCCCCATTCCAGCAAGCCTCGTAGAGCTCGTCATATAACGGAATCAAATGTGTTCCCGGATACCCTTCTCTCCGATCTGCCATAAACAACGAATACCGCTTGAAGGGCTTTGCTGTTTCCCCAATTACCGCGTCAGTTGATCCCAATTCCGAATTATCTACAAGTTCCTGGTCTCCATCTGGCGTCTCCGACTGGGACGGCAAGTCCTCATCCGGCTCCTCCCATGTCCGAACACCTATTTCCTCGAGTTCTTCAGCCACTTGCTGAAAGTAGATCATCAACCTCGCATCTTGAGCTCGTTTCACCTCCTCAGCCATGGCGCGGCTGTCGCTGGTACGGGCATCATCCGCATCACGAATTGCCTTGTGGCGTTTCTCCCAGTCGATAGCATGTGCATCCCACCCCTTTGTTTCCGAGATTTCTATATCTGAAAGTTCGAATATGCTTCTCCAGCTCGACGGTCTGGTGTCCTGAGCGGCTGGCTGGCTCGAACGAGGCTTCGACCTTCGAACAGCGGATCGAGCAAAGTCCAGTAAAGAATGATCGAGACTTGTGCTGTTCCGATACAGGTAGACCTCTCGAGGGACGAAATTCTTGACGCTCTCCGGCTCAAGGTCCAACACCAAGCGGTAGAGGTCGTTGTAGTCGGCCAAAGCGACTTCGAGCGGCTGGCGCGTGCGTTTCTTCCAATTCTCCTCTCCAGCTTGACCGAAGCCATATCCGCTTTGATTAGGACTGGAAAAGAGATGACTTCCATTAGATTTACAGATCGAAAGCGCAAGAAGGAAAGCTTACTTGGCAGCCACCGATCGATCGTAAGTCTCCAAATCGATAAATGCCCTTGAACCAGCGTACGCTAATAGCACGGCTACCATCGCGCGCTGTCCATTCGCAAAAGCGGAAACGATCGGATGAACAGCAGAGGGTCCCAGGAATCGACTGGCCGCTTTCGCCGTAGCGTCGACTCTAAGCAGTGTTTCAACGATTTGAGGCTTGTTGAGATGAACTAGGCGATGGAAGACCGTGACAGTGTCGGAGTCTGCTGCCGAGCAAGAGGCTCCTCCAGCTGTAACCAGATGCTCGG
Source organism: Tulasnella sp. UAMH 9824 (assembly GCA_019633595.1). Taxonomy (NCBI): domain Eukaryota; kingdom Fungi; phylum Basidiomycota; class Agaricomycetes; order Cantharellales; family Tulasnellaceae; genus Tulasnella; species Tulasnella sp. UAMH 9824. The sequence continues at coordinate 35,922 of WSUI01000043.1, forward strand.
CGATTCGAGCTCCGATGGATTCTTCGGGTGTGAGCGCAGTGAGGGCGAGAGGGTAAAAAGTTGACGTCTTCCAGTAGCTGTCGCTGAGGTTTCTCGGGGTCTTGCAATCGGCTCCGGCTGCGACGAGCATTTGAACGATCGGCAAGGAGCCACCAATGATGGCGTACTGCGATGACGGAGAGACCGTAAGCCGACTAAAAGCAACTATTAACCCATGCAAGGCTTACTCCGAGTGCGGTAAGGCGTTGATCCCAATCGGGAGCATCTATATCGAGAATGTCAGGCTCATCCGCCGACTCCTTCAACGGGTCCTCTTCTCCTTCGGCGAGGTATATCTTAGATTTGGCCTTGCTGTCCTCCTCTTCATCGTCATCATCCTCCTCCTCCTCCTCTGACGACCAATCATCTTCGGACGAATCGCGGACCTAACGCGAATGCTTCTCAGTTCTTGTCTGCACAACGTCAACAAGGAGACGGACCTCGTCATCTCGACCTTTCACCTCAGGATCTTCATCCTTGCCATCGCCCTCCTTGATTTCCCGCTCCGAGAACCCTGTCTCCACTTTATTCTTCGCGCTCTTTTCCAGTAGCGCCTCGACCACCTCGGGCAAACCCATTTGAGCAGCCAAATGCAAGCTGCATCGTCCATCTACCATCCTCGACGTCATCCTTGCACCCTGCTCAACCAAATCCAGGCAAATGTCCTGTGCTGAGCAAAGCAAAGCGAATTGTAAAGGGGTTCGACCGAGGTGGTCACGGTTGTTGATGGATTCAGCGTTACGCTTGAGAAAGTCGTTGCAGGCGAGGCGGTTGTGAGACGCAATGTAAGAAAAGAGTTTGTCAAGAGGCTTGAGGTAAGCCTGTTCGGACCATTCTCCGCTGTCGATGGGGTGGAAGGAGCCAGTGATGCCTGCAGTGCATAAGCTCAATGCTCCAAAGTTCGACGCAGCAAAGTGAACAACTTACTCTGACGACCAGGATCGTCTTGGATGAAAGATACACGACCGGTGAGGAACTGCGTTTGTTCCTTTTCAAACATTTCTTTTTCTTGCTCGTTTTCAGGCATCGGACAGTACTAAAACCGATGCTCGTCAGACCACGACTGTCGGTAATGCGGGCCACGTATTCTTACCTCGCAGCAGTCCTCCAAAGCCTCTTTCATGTTCCCGAAGAAGGCGGGATGGCGGTGGAGTCTACGTCCCTTATTCTTAGGATTAAACGTGCTACCAAGAGGGCATAACGTTAGTGTACTGTAGGAGCAGGGCTCTACAAACGCCTGGCAGATACCTATTCATGCTTAAATCCGTTTGATACACGATCTTGCATATCTTCTTCGCATCGATACCCGGACCGTAAGGAATATGGAACATCACATCGTACTCGCTCATTTGTAATCCACCAAATTCAGTGGCAGACTTCAAGTCTCCTTTCATCTTTTTGTTGCGTCGCATCCGACGGCGGGAGAGCTCGGGTCGGCCACGCATTCGGCGACGTTGGTTGATGTACCCGTCTCGCGCTTCTTGAGTGGCTAGCTTCTCGAGAACTAGTAAGCGAGCGAGACCCGCAACGCCAGTGAGGGCCCGTTCGAAAATCTGTTGTATGAGACATGTCAGCATTCACTTCATACCCAATGAACGCCCCAACTGACCGTAGGATCAAAGTCTTCGCGACGGAGGTCAGGAACATGAATTTCGAATCCTCTTGAGGCGTACTTGGCAAGTCGGACTTCATACGAAGGAGAGCGCCTGTCCGTCGCAACCCGATTGCTCTGGGTCATAAGAGCCAGGATCGCACGAGGAGCCGCAACGACTCGGGTTCCATCGAAAGCCACGCAAGCGCAATCGACGTCAAATCCAGCAAGAATTTCAGCAGGAGACTGGTAAATACGCAAAACGATTTGGACGGGTCGATGGGGGTATTGACCTAAAGGTATCGGTGAAGATGAACAAGCACGCATTACGACGCGTTCCGACGGGCACTCACAATGAATGGAAACAGCGTTTTTAGTGCGAATAGCGCAGATCTCCCATGGTACAGAGTCTCGAACGGCGTTGTAAATCTCCAGGCACTTCTCTTCCGCCTAGAAAAGCTTGAGTTAGACTTGCGTGCCTCGTCGTTTCGTCAGGAAAACACAAACCTGTTCGGGAGTAAGCCCATATAAGAAAAGATCTACGTCCGAGGTAGGGTACGCTTCAGAGTGATAATACTTTCGAATAGCTCGTTTGGAGCCTTGATTGACAACATGTTCCGGCAGGGGAGCCAAGCACGCGAGTACGCTTCCGCCCGCCACGACGACGTTATTCCAATTCGTCAACTGAACGAGTGCGCCTTCGCTAAAAATGGCCCAACGAGTCTTGAAGTCCTCAAGTGAAGATGCCATGGACAGCTCTCCATCTTTTCTACGCGTGCTGTCGTCGATAGGCATGACGTAATGTTTTCGCAAGTCCTCTTCGTCTTTGATAGCGCGAGCATGAATCTTTTTTATGCGTTCGGTGTTTTGACCAAAGACGTCGACGAGACCAACGTATGGATCCTTGAGCCGGGTGTGTTCGCGGTTCGTGGCAAAGAGACGACGGAGTTCTGCTTCATCTTGGAGGGACGGGGCGATCGCAGGTTCGAGGTCGACACTAGGACTGTCGGGGAGTTTGCGGAGACGGCGAAGGAAAGCTTGGGCTTCGGCGTTTTGGGCCATTGGATAGTACTGGTCCACGTCTCTTGCAGATATAGAGAGCCGAAGTGGAACGAACTAATGATATCTGGTGAAACCGCGTCGATGCGGGCCGTTTATATAGTCCTGGTTGTGAGTGAGCAGTAATTAATACCTCATCCTGGTACATTCAGAACTGATTCTATATGAGTCAAAGTAACTTGGACAGCACGCCAAGACCCAGCCAAGCGATGGAGAAGCCTCGAGGCAGGCCCAGAGGTGGTGTTTCCACCTCCGTTAACGTCTATCTCAGGAACGTGCTTAAGTAATCGTGTGTGACCCCGGCGGCACCCCGTTCGGTGGTTTTTCTGTGTGGACCCCAAAACTCCCAATCTCGTTCGGCGTTCACTGCTCCGTTCTGCTGCGAGAAGATCTTATTTGTCCATCATTCGAGTGTAAGCATCCATCCTGTCTATGTATACCGGTCCTTTCGGGTGCTGGAAGAGACTGGCCCCGTGATTGAGCCTGCTTCGGGTGAACAGTTTTCGAAGGTCGTGGAGGACGATTTTGTTTCTTGCCCAATGATACAGTTACGGTCGTTCAGGGAAGAGGGATAATCCGTTCTAGCACTTCGTGTGTTCTGGAGTATGTAAAAGCATATACGGCGGTAAGCGGAAGTTAGGTCGGTGCACCCTTTTGATTCCGCCTCCGGGTAAAACAACGAGCCGGCGGTCAAATAGGAGTTCGTGGTGGCCGGGACGATAAACATTAGTGACCACCTAATTATGTAAGATGATTCCTTCTTTCGCAGTGCTAGTGATGTGAGCTTCTCTTGACACATCAACAGGCACTGGCATTCGAAAGTTACCGATACGAAAGCTCTGGAGTCGGCAAATCCTCAAAGCCACTCCCGTCGTTGTTTTCCTCCGACGTTTTGGACGCTCTATGCTTTTATTGAAATTACCACTCACAGCTAGGGAAGTGTATGGGAGAAGCTGGAGGACTTACGGGAAAAAGCGGTACCTCACGTATCTGGCGGCTGGTTCAGCTTGGTAGGTCCTGTGGGATGCGACACCAAGGAAATGTGAGTGGCCGATCCACATCACCCATCTGAGGGAAATGGCCGACTTATCTAGACAAAGTTCTACTTATATGCCTGAAAGACCAGCAATCGGCTTTGACTTATGCCCCTCTGCTCATTCGCATCGCTCATTGACCTGGGCGCTTTGACCTTTTGACGAGGTGAAGTGCTACATTGCCTTTTGAATCTAGTAACTGCTGTTTTAACAAGCTCACCGTCGGAAGGTCTGGTGCCTATCTGCACTTCACTCGATCGCAGAGTCTCTACCTGACCGTATGACTCTTCTCGATTGTTTGGACGCACGGTGGTTTTTGCCAATCGCGCGCTTATAATTGTGCTTCCAACGTCTTTCATCCCTTCCACATTCTAGAAAAGAACACTTGAGAGCTCGACTGAGCCCAGGGCTCTAGTCACTGGCTTGGGTTTGCCGTGATCCTGTCTTCCCGATCGCGTCCTTCAAGTTGGGACTGGGGCGAAAACCGATGACTTTGTGCTAGTAAATGTGCATTTAGGATGAGAACACGGCCAAAATATTTTCCACAACCACGCCCAACTTCACGGCGGTGAACCTACACGAACGCGTCGGGGGGTTTCGCCATAGAAAACAAAAGTCTCGAGGAATTGCAACAGCCACTGCATTTCCGGCGCTAACGCCCAAACACCAAAATCTTTGACGCATGATCATGAGCGGTCCCTTTTCCTATTCGCTCAGAAATAAAGGAGGGTATGGGTTTAGATCATCTATCGAAAATCGGTTCAGCGAGTGGTGAATAGCTTGCCGGTGTAAGGCGTTCTCGATCAGTGTAGTAGGTGTAGTACTCGGTGCGGTCCTACCGCAGGGGCGGATGGTTTGCCACCAAACCCAGCACTTGGGTTTTTTTGCTTAGATGGTACCCTATGACTCATTGGTTGCCCTCAGGCTGTGTGATATGGCATCCTCTATAACATTTATCTGAGTCAAGATTCTGCCATCTATCGTTTTTAAAGGCTGGAAGAAGTCGGCGAGCTCAGAGTGCGCATTCTTCTCTACTAGTAACTTGTCGTTGATTCCATCTCATCGTCGCTAATGTCTGGCCAAAGTGAGCATTTCTGCGCTTACGCACCTGGCTTAGACGGTTAATCTTCTTTGCTTGCCTTTAGACATAGATCCCAACTATTTCTTGACACTGCACAACTTGATGCAAAGCGGCGACATCGAGATGACGACCGAATGCATAGAGTCCATGGGTTCCCATCCGCAAAGCTGGGCTTGCTACATTCATAGTGGGTCACCCTCTCCTGCGAATGATATCAACATAGACTGAGTATCCTATATGAACGCACCACTTTCCTCAGTTACTCAAATCAATAACCTCATCTATCGCAATGTCGGGCCCTACACCTTTATTGGCGCCGGCCCTGGACGACGAGAGGCGAAAGACGATGCGGCCCGCAACGCCCTGCGAGGCCTAGGGTTCAACTTCGCCAACGGCCAGTAGACCATGCCATCAAGCAACTATAGCTCTTCTTTCTAGCTTCTTCTTCCTTTCCAGCGTCTTGGCATAGTATATGTTACGGCCATACTGTGCGATTACTCTATCTTACATTCTTGCGCGCGTTATCTCGACAAATTCGCACCGACCTTCCTATGCCAAGGTGGCTCATCAATACTCTTTTGCCGATTTCTCGCTAATGGTGTTACCAGTATCGCCCCGATCCGTAGAAGATACGATCAGACATTAAATATAACGCTTGCGATTGTCCTTGCACTGCAATGCCCGCCCACAATGAACTGAACGAGCCTGCGGGAGCCAAGGAGATGGTCAGGCAAGTCTCAGGATTGGGAGCCTGTCTGGATTATTCTTCCACCCGTTGCGGTATAAGAAGTTAACGTTACTCGAACATCGCGAATCGAGTCACGGTAGCACATCTAATTCAAAGATCCGAGAGTAATAGTTGACGATGCACTTTAGTCATTGCACGGAAGTTTCAATAACAATGAGAACTAGTGACAAAGAACGGCTTAGTTAACTTCCCGATCCTGGCTCGGAGATCCCAGGATAGCGCTATAGTTGGTATCCTGCTTTTGATCCGGCTCTTCTTCCTCTAACCCTTCGACTTGAACTTTGGTGGCCCAGCGTGTGCGAAGCGTTCCACTCGTTTGTGATTCCACCGCAGTGAGGACTGCACGTTGGACGTCGCTCAGATGGACGAGTTGTCGCTGATGAACTTCGACCACCGCTTTAGAGAATACATCGAAGGTCGCAGGAACGTCACAGTAGTCGTATCCGTTGTTGGGGTACTCAGTTGTAGACTTGGCTTCCTCCTGTGGTTTCTGGGCCATCCAAGTGGTAAACTCTTGCTCGGAGCGGTCGGCAAAGTTGCTAAGTACCCCGAGGAGCTCTGGCTTCTTGGCCAGTGTTCCCGAAGTCTTGATACCCTCGATCGCCCTCCTGAGTGATTTGACCTCCTTCTCGTCCCGGTCGCGCATTCCAGGAGCAGGAGTAAGGCTCAGGTAGTTGACTCCGTAGGTATTGAACGATCCAGGTTGAGTGAGAGAGTTGGTCAATCCGCGAAGAGTTTGAGTGAGGAGCTGGAGCCGAGTGATTTCCATGGGCGTCGAGCCAACGCCGTTCTCCAAATATAGCATCTCTGGAGAACCGATCGAGATTAGGTGGGAAACAATCTTGGACCAGCCCTTGAGAATCGCCGAGTGGAGCGGCGTGGCACCCGTGGAGTCACGGAGTAGGAGAGTCGGGACAACGGCGCTCTTCGCGCTTCGTATAAGCAATTCGACGAGCCTGAGATTGCCTTTCTTCACCGCAATCGCAAATGGCTAGAGTACCGAAATTCGCATGATTAAGGGGTTCAACCAAACAAATCGAGGTTCACTTACCGTGTTGCGCTGCTTGCGGGTTTGCTGAGCCATCAAAGTCTCAATAACATCAGCCGAGAGCTTAGTGAGGACATGCTCGACCAATGTCCAATTGGGGTTGTGGGCGACGAACAGCGTGTGTAAGATATTCCACCTGCGGAAGATGGGACGTCAGTTAGAATGTGAATGATGGTACTAACATCGAAACAAACTCACCCCGCTTCGTCTCGAACAAGCGGATCCGCACCATTCGCCAACATCCAGTCAAACGCCTCAACAGGAGCCTGTGTGGTGCAGAGGAGCTTGAATGCCGAGGCCCTATTAGGCTTGACTTGCACCCGGATACCGTCAGTGGTCAACCTCGGCTGCAATTGCATCAGCTTCTTGAGTGTCGGAAGGATTTGATCCGGCTTGGCTGGGTTCCAAACCGTAGCGAGTACAGGTGTTTCAGCTAATCTGCTGAGCGAGAAGCCGACCATCTTGGGGAAGTCGTCTGGGTTCTGAAGAGCTTCCGCCAGACGCTTGGCGAGTCTCGATTTGTAGTTTTCTGCGTAATGCTTGTAAGCTTCGATGGCCTTTGGACTGTTGAGATATTCGAGAATAGCGATAGCTTGCTTGGAGGCAGCACGCCAGCCGATTGGGACTTTGGACTCGGCGTCGGATTGGTAAGGCGCGTTGGGATCTTCTCTGCTTGCAAGATCCCTTCGCTTCTTCCCGTGCACGTTGAGGCCAAGGTAAATCTTGTGTTCTTCATCGTCGTCGTCGTCATCGTGGTGAGCTTGTGTCTTGGTCTCCGTGGATTCCTTGGCTTTCGGTTTAGGTAAGGTTAATCCGTCACCAGTGCGGCGGATGTAAGCCTAAGAGAGAGTTTCAGTTGAAGCACTAAGAAATAAGAACTGGAGACTGACATCGAGCAGGTCTGGCGAGTCGTTCAAAAGGATAACATCTCGAAGACTTTCAGAGATTGCCATGGGTTCTTCCAACTTTTCCATCATCTAGAAACGGGGATATTAGAGCGCAAGTCCTCCAGTTCACCATCTCAACGACATACATCAGCAATTTGGGCGAACGCTTCAGCGTCGTTCTCTCGGACAGCAAGAGTAATTGGGTCCGCACTCCCGGAAAAGCCATTCGAGCCTGAGGTACCTTCGACGGCGCACTTGGCGTCATAAGACAGGAGTTGGTTGGGCTTAATGTTGACGCTGACGGTGTGGAACCGCTTAGCGAGGTCGGTATATCCGGCTGGCCGCTTCTCGGTCTCATCGCTGGCGCAAGAGTCCGCATCACTGTCCTCTTCGTCGTCGTCGTCGTCGTCATCTAAAAATGTAACTAGAGTGAGTCATTGCTCCATCGCCTAACTGCGGTGGCTGGACGTACCAAACCGGATTACATTCCCCCCACGATTCGCTGTCTTGAGCTCCTCATCGTCTTCCTCCTTCGTGAGCTGCTCTTGAGCAATTTCGAGAATCAGGCGGGCAGTGTCCCATTTTCGAGCGCGAAGGGCCACATAGAGAGGGGTGTATCCTTCGTCGAATGTTGGATCAGAACGAGTCCAATGATATTTTACTCTTCACTCACCTTTGGCATAATGGCTGGAGTGTTCGGTATACTTGACTCTTGCAGTAATCTGGAGAAGGTCTCGGGTACCGTCTGGCGGAGGAGCTGAATCGTCCTTTGGTGGAAGACATAAAGCCCTAATCTTGTCGTTGTCACCGTTCCAACAGGCCTCGTAGAGTTCGTCGTACAGGGGAATCAAATGTGTGCCTGGATAGTCTTCTCCCCAACCGGATATGAACAGGGAATATCGCTTGAACGGCTTCGTCTTGTCCTCGATTGTCTCCTCAGTTGATTCCGATTCCGACTGGTCCGTAGCTTTTGTGGCGCGTCTCTTGGCAGGGGATTGGCCGGATCTGGTACCCGAATTTGAGGTATGCGCAGGTGCGTTGGGGTCATCGGGATCAAAGTCCTGGTCGCCGTACTGCTTCTTCCACTGGGACGGCATATCCTTGTAAATCTCGTCCCATGTCCTAGCACCGGCTTTCTCGAGTTCTTCAACCGCTTGCTGGAAGTAAGGAATCAACTTGGCGGCTTGCTCTCGTCTCTCAGCCTCAGCCTTTGCGTTGTTGTCGAGGTAGTTTGCGTTGTTGACTTTGCTGTTGGCTTCGAGGATCGCCTTGTTCCGTTTTTCCAAATCGATGGCGTACGCATCCCATCCCTTCTTCTCCGAGATCTCCATGTCCGACAAATCGAAGATGCTTCTCCAAGTCGACATGTCGTTCGAGTTGTTGTTGTTGTCTGCTGTGGGCTCTCGAGAGCGGCGCTTCATCTCGCGAACCGCGGAGCGAAGGAAGTCCAGCATCGAGCGACGAAGACCGTCGTTATTCATGTACTGATAAACCTGCTTAGGGACGGAGTTTTTGATGCTCTCCGGCTCAAGGTCCAGCACCAGGCGATAGAGGTCGCTATAGTCCACCAAAGAGGCTTCAAGTGGCTGAAGGGTGCATTGCTTCCACTGCTCCTCTCCCGCTCGAGCGTAGCTGTAGCCTTGACTGGGACTGGAAAAGACAACATGAACATCGACATCATAGCACACCAGACAACATCAGAACTTACTTGGCAGCAACGGAGCGGTCATAAGTCTCCAAGTCGATGAACGCCCTCGAACCGGCGTACGCCAACAGGACGGCGACCATCGCGCGCTGACCCTCCGAAAAGGCAGAAACGATTGGGTGGACGGCCGAGTTCCACGTCCTCGCGTACAGGAAACGACTAGCGGCTTTCGCAGTGGAGTCGACCCTGAGGAGTGTTTCGATAATTTGAGGCTTGTTGCGAGAGACGAGGCGATGGAAGACGGTGACCGTGTCCGAATCAGCAGCCGAGCACGAGGCTCCTCCGACCGTGACGAGATGTTCGGCAATTTGAGCGCCGACGGATTCATCGACTGTCAGGGCGGTGAGAGCGAGAGGGTAGAAAGTCGCGTTGCCGTAGGAGTTGTCGCTGATGTTCTTCGGCGTTTTGCAGTCGGCTCCAGCAGCGATGAGGATTTGTACAATAGGCAAGTGACCACCGATAATGGCGTACTATAACGTAGGCCATCAGTTATCTATAAAGGGCCATGAAAAGCACAGGGTACTTACTCCGAGAGCGGTGAGGGATTGGTCCCAGTCCGCAGCATCGATGTCCAAAATATCGGGCTCATCCTCAGAGTCCTCCAACGCGTCCTCCTCGGACTTAGGATCTCCTTTGGCGTCGACCTTCTTCTTCGCTTCGTCGTAATCCTTGTCTTCGTCGTCCTCGGACGACCAGTCATCTTCGGACGAATCGCGAATCTAAAAAGGTCCTTGTCAGCCTCCGCACGCACAACGGGAAACAAGAAACGAACCTCATCCTCTCGATCCTTCATCTCAACATCTTTGTCCTTCCCCGCATTCTCCTTGGCTTCCTTCTCCTTGGCCTCCTTCTCAGCTTTGTTCTTCTCGCTCTTCTCCAGAAGCGCCTTCACGACCTTGGGTAAACCCATCTGGGCAGCCAAATGCAAGGCGCCCCGTCCATCCACCATCCTCGAGGTCATTCTTCCACCTTGCTCGATCAACTCCAGGCAAATATCTTCCGCCGAACACAGTAAAGCGAACTGCAAAGGAGTCCGGCCAAGATGGTCACGCGTGTTGATGGCGTCGGCGTTGCGTTTAAGGAAGTCGTCGCAGGCCGTGCGGTTATGAGATGCGATGTGAGAGAAGAGTTTGGCGAGAGGCTTGAGGTAGGCTTGTTCGGACCACTCTCCGCTGTCGATCGGGTGGAAGGAGCCGGTGATAGCCTGACGGCCGGGATCTTCTTGCAAGAAAGAGATGCGACCGGTGATGTACTGCTCCTGTTCCTTTTCAAACATCTCCTTCTCTTCATCGGTTTCAGGCAGGGGACAATACTACGACCGGGGATCGTCAGCCTCCCGCTACGGGTTCGAGGGGTTCGAGGGTCGTACCTCGCAGCAGTCCTCCAACGCCTCTTTCATGTTGCCGAAGAAAGCAGGATGACGATGAAGTCTTCGCCCTTTGTTCTTGGGATTGAACGTGCTACGAGCATGACGTTACTGTCAGTTCCAAAAGCAAGCGGAAACTTCAATCTGCCGTGAAAGCCCGTACCTGTTCATGCCCAAGTCCGTTTGGTAAACCATCTTGCAGATCCTCTTCGCGTTGATACCAGGACCGTAGGGGATATGGAACATCACGTCGTATTCGCTCATTTGCAATCCACCGAATTCAGCTGCTGACTTCAAGTCGCCTTTCAGCCTCGCGTCGCGGCGCATCTGACGGCGGGAGGAATTGGGTCGGCCGCGCATCTGGCGACGTAGATTGAGGTAACCGTCTCGAGCCTCTTGAGTAGCTAGTTTCTCGAGGACTAAGAGACGAGCGAGACCTGAGACGCGGGTGAGGGCCCGTTCGAAGATCTATGGAATGGTGCGCACGTTAGTATGGCCATTGGGTCGCTCAACGACCGCGTGCAACCAACCGTAGGATCAAAGTCCTCGCGACGGAGGTCAGGAACATGAATCTCGAACCCTCTCGCGGCGTATTTTGCAAGTCGGACTTCGTACGACGGAGAACGCCTGTCCATCGCGACTCTGTTACACTGGGTCATGAGAGCCAAAATCGCGCGAGGGGCGGCAAGCACGCGCGTGCCATCGAAAGCCACGCAAGCCGAGTCGACGTCGAATCCAGCAAGAATTTCGGCGGGGGATTGATAGATACGTAGAACGATTTGAACCGGTCGGTAAGGGTATTGGCCTGGTGGGTAGAAATGAGTAAGCACGGATTGTCCAAAATTCCGACGGGCAGCACGCACAGTGAATGGAGACGGCGTTCTTAGTACGGATGGCGCAGACTTCCCATGGAACGGAGTCGCGAACCGCATTGTAAATCTCGAGACATTTCTCCTCAGCCTGGAAGAGGTCAAGTTAGAGGCGTACACGTCTCGGTTCATGAGGAAAGCACGCACCTTTTCAGGGGTTAGCCCGTACAAGAATAGGTCCACGTCCGAAGCAGGGTATGCTTCAGAATGATAATACTTTCGGAGAGCTCGTTTAGAGCCTTGCTTGACAACGTGCTCCGGCAAGGGAGCCAAACAAGCGAGTACGCTTCCTCCAGCAGCGACGACGTTGTCCCAGTTCGTCAACTGACTAAGCGCACCTTCGCTAAAGATGGCCCAACGCGTCTTGAACTCCTCCATCGATGGTGCCATGGACAACTCTCCATCTTTCTTACGCGCTTCCTCGTCGAGAGGCATGACGTAATGCTTGCGCAGATCCTCATCGTCTTTGACGGTTCGAGCGTGTATCTTTTTGATGCGTTCGGTATTTTGGCCGAAAACGTCGACCAGGCCGACGTACGGGTCTTTGAGTCGGGTATTTTCACGGTCCGTGGCGAAAAGACGACGGAGCTCGGCTTCATCTTGGAGGGATGGGGT
>WSUI01000043.1:48062-61095 GCA_019633595.1 Tulasnella sp. UAMH 9824
CGGGTCTTTGAGTCGGGTATTTTCACGGTCCGTGGCGAAAAGACGACGGAGCTCGGCTTCATCTTGGAGGGATGGGGTGATGGCAGGACCGAGGTCAACGCCGGGGGTATCGGGGAGTTCGCCGAGACGGCGAAGGAAACCTTGTGCTTCTGCTGTTTGAGCCATTATATGATGGTAGTCGTTTCGCAGGGGGAGAAGGGGGAGGCGCGGAACGACTTGATTTGATCTCGAGCGTCAAGGCTTCCTCTTTTATAGACTTTTGGTTGTGTGCTGAAAGAGTAATGAACACCTCACCGCCAAGTTCCAAGAGACTAGCGGCGATCTGATAGACCAATTGAATCGGCCAAATCTGACTCCAATCGAAGGCTTGCGCGGATAACATCACATCCCCCGGGACCTTATCATATCATGCGGTGAGGAGCGGCAACCCGGCCGAATCTCTCGATTCGTGACCTTCGCGGCCGGATTCTTTGAGTCAGGTGATCCCTTAGGACCCTTAAACACCATGCCGCAGCACACGAACCCGAGTCATGTAGAAGACTGCAAAGAACGCAAAGACTGCACAATGCGACGTAAAAAAAGAAGCAAAACGGGGAGCAACAACAACGAAATGAAATGACGAGATAAGGTTTCGATTCACCAGTTCAACACGGTCGACGTGTGAACAATTATCCCACCCCATGCGCAAACTTGAGCAAAGTCGGATCGGAGCACCTTAGCGAGAACGCCCTGGAGCCAAACCGTGGAGTCTAGGAACGGCGGAAGCGTTCTCACTCAAAGCAAGGCATGCTCTGAGTGCTCAGCATGGACATCCAAAGCTTTAGTAGTGATGGCTTTCAAACGGAGGGCGAATTACCAGACGCGAAGGGAGCCGTTTGGAGCGCACCGATTGTACTTACATAGATTTGGACGACAGAAATATACCGGATGCTCGAACATGTATGTTGGTTTCGTTTGTGGTTTCGTTTGTGGTGTTTGTGTTGCAGGTACGTAGAGTTCAGTTTGGACTTGAAAAGATGCCAAAAGGGCCCAGCGTCCAGGTTGCCAGAGACAGACTCGCCTTACCGCGAGGTATTCAGCATCTCTAGATACGAGTGACTGTAGGAAACCCGCGATTGTGAGAGAATCCACTGGTTACCCGTAGTGCGGCTCGCAGTGGTTGGCCAAATGGAATGCGCCACTTCCGAATAGGTGATACACATCGCGCTGTCCGATTTCCAGCAGCGTTCGGATATATATCCAGCATCTTGGAGGCTAAAATGAGTTAGAAATGGTCAGGAATGTGGTATCTCATAGTAACCCAATTGATTTAGTGAGCTACCGCCGATGCTTGTCCACGCTTTGGCGACTCCTCGCTGAGGGCTTTCCCAATGCTAGCCGCCGACTAGCGGCTGAATGGGTCTGCGGGAGACCTTGGCGATCAGGCACGTCTGCAGTGCTTGAGACCCTTTCCCGCTTATTCCTCTACCTCTTGCGGTAGAAGAAGCCACCGTTAATCAAACATTGTGAACTAAGTCAAGCCAGGGCATTTCATTCAAAGTTCATATATGCACTTTGATCGTTGAGCGAACTTTCAATAACGAGGACAACTAACGACAACTAATTGCTTAAACATCCCAATCTTGGTTCGGAGATCCTAGGATAGCGCTATAGTTGACATCCCGCTTTTGGTCCGGCTCTTCTTCTTCCAACCCTTCGACTTGAACTTTGGTGGCCCAGCGCGTCCGAAGTGTTCCACTCGTTTGCGATTCCACCGCAGTGAGGACTGCACTTTGAACGTCGCTCAGATGAACGAGCTGTCGCTGACGAACTTCGACCACTACTTTAGAGAAAACATCGAAAGTCGCAGGAACGTCGCAGTAGTCGTATCCGTTGTTGGGGTATTCCGTTGTAGACTGGACTTCCTCCTGTGGTTTTTGAGCCACCCAAGTGGCGAACTCGTGCTCGGAGCGGTCGGCAAAATTGCTGAGTACTCCGAGAAGCTCTGGCTTTTTGGCCAACGCTCCCGAAGTCTTGATGCCCTCGATAGTCCTTCTGAGCGACTTGACCTCATTCTCGTCCCGATCGCGCATTCCAGGAGCAGGAGTAAGGCTCAGGTAGTTGACCCCGTAGGTTTGGAAGCATCCAGGTTGATTGAGAGTGTTGGTCAATCCGCGAAGATTTTGAGTGAGGCGCTGGAGTCGAGTGATTTCCATGGGTGTCGAACCAACGCCGTTTTCCAAGTACAGCATCTCCGGGGAGCCCATCGAGACTAGGTGGGAAACAATCTTGGACCAGCCCTTGAGAATCGCCGAGTGAAGCGGTGTCGCAGCCGTAGAGTCGCGGAGTAGAAGAGTCGGGACGATGGCGGCCTTCGCGGATCGTATCAGCAATTCGACGAGCCTGAGATTGCCCTTCTTAACCGCCATCGCAAATGGCTAGAGTACCAAAATTAAAATGATTAAGGGCTCAACCAAACAAATCGAGGGCTACTTACCGTGTTGCGTTGCTTGCGGGTTTGCTGAGCCATCAAAGCCTCGATTACATCAGCCGGGAGCTTAGTGAGGACATGCTCGATTAATGTCCAGTTGGGGTTGTGGGAGGCGAACAGCGTATGCAAGATATTCCACCTGCGGAAGAAGAGATGTTAGTTAGAATGTGCATGATGGTACTTACATCGAAACATCCTCACCCTGCTTCGTCGCGAACAAGCGGATCGGCGCCATTCGCCAACATCCAGTCAAACGCCTCAACAGGAGCTTTGGCCGCGCAACAGAGGAGCTTCAATGCCGACGATCTATAAGGCGTGACTTGCAAACGGACACCGTCAGCGGTCAACCTCGGCTGCAATTGCATAAGCTTCTTGAGTGTCGGAAGGATTTGATCCGGCTTAGCTGGGTTCCAAACCGCAGCGAGCACAGGTGTTTCTCCTAATCTGCTGAGCGAGAAGCCCACCATCTTTGAGAAGTCCTCTTGGTTCTGAAGAGCTTCCGCTAGACGCTTGGCGAGTTTCGATTTGTACGATTCGGCGTAATCTCTGTAAGCTTCGATGGCCTTTGGACTACTGAGATATTCGAGGATAGCGATAGCTTGCTTAGAGGCAGCACGCCAGCCGATTGGGGCTTTCGACTCGCCGTCGGATTGGGCAGGGGCGTTGGAATCTTCCTTGCGTGCGAGATCTTTTCGCTTCTTCCCGTGCACGTTGAGGCCAAGGTAAATCTTGTGTTCTTCGTCGTCATCGTCATCGTGGTGAGATTGTGCCTTGGTCTCATTGGATTCCTTGGCTTTCGGTTTAGGCAAGTTTAATCCGTCACCAGTGCGGCGGATGTAAGCCTGCGAGAGAGTTTCAGTTTGAACACCTGCGAAAGATGAAACGGCAACTGACATCGAGCATTTCTGGCAAGTCTTTTATGAGGATGAGGTCTAAAAGATTTTCAGGGATTGACATGGGTTCCTCCAAGTCCTCCATCAACTAAAAACAGTGAAATCAGAACGCAAGTCTTCTAGCTTGCCATCCGCGGGACATACATCAGCGATTTCTTCGAACGCCTCTACATCATTTTCATGGACAGCAACGGTAATAGGGTCGGCGTACCCCCAGAAGCCATTTGAGTCCGAGGTACCTTTGATGGCGCACTTGGCACCATAAGACAGGAGTTGATTAGGCTTAACCTGGACGCAAACGGTGTGGAACCTCTTCGCAAGGTCAGTGTATCCAACTGGCCGCTTCTCAGTTTCATCACTGGCGCAGGAATCCGCATCGATATCATGTTCGTCTTCATCCTCGTCATCTGAAAATTTAACTGGGGTGAGCCATTGTTGATCCTGTAGCCACGGTGGTTGGACGGACCAAACAGGATTACATTCCCGCTACGATTTGCCGTCTTGACCTCCTGGTCGTCTTCCTCCATCAGTTGCTCCTGGGCAATTTCGAGAATCAGGCGGGCGGTGTCCCATTTCCGAGCACGAAGAGCCACGAATAGAGGGGTGTAGCCTATGTCGAACGTCGCACCACAGTTAGTCCAATTCTAGAACTTGATAATCGCTTCTTTCCTCACCCGCGCAATAAGTATTGGTGTGGTCGGTATACTTGACTCTTGCGGTTATCTGGAGGGGCTGCCGGATGCCGGACGGGGTTGAATCGTCCTTGGGTGGATAGCAAAGGGCGCTAATCTTGTCGTTGTCGCCATTCCAGCAAGCCTCATAGAGCTCATCATACAAGGGAATCAAATGGGTACCCGGATAAGCTTCTCCATAACCGGGCACGAACAAGGAATATCGCTTGAAGGGCTTCTTCGTCTCCTCAATTGTCTCGTCAGCCGATTCCGATCCCGACGCGCCGGTTGCATTCGCTGTCCGATTTCTGGCACGGGAGCCCAGGTACCTGGAGCGCTGGTTTGAACTATGTGCCGGCGCATTGGGATCGTCGGGATCAAAGTCCTGTTCTCCGTACTGCTTCTTCCACTCAGACGGCATATCCTTATAGATCTCGTCCCACGTCCGAGCGCCGGCTTTCTCGAGTTCTTCCACGGCTTGCTGGAAGTATGGAATCAACTTGGCGGCTTGATTTCGCTTCTCAGCCTCAGTCTTTACGTTGATGCCGAAGTATCCTGTATTGTAGCCGCTGGCTTCGCGAATCGCCTGGTGTTCCTTCTCCCAGGCGATAGCATGTGCATTCCATCCCTTCTCCTCCGATATCTCCATGTCCGACAGATCGAGGACGCTTCTCCAGGTCGACATGTCGTTCGAGGAGTTGGTGTTTTGTGCAGCGGGCTCTCTCGAGCGACGCTTCATCTCGCGGACAGCGGAGCGAAGGAAGTCCAGCATCGAGCGACGAAGACCGCCGTTACTTAGGTACTGATAGACCTGTTTAGGGACGGAGTTCTTGACGCTCTCTGGCTCAAGGTCCAACACCAAACGATAAAGGTCGCTATAGTTCACTAAAGAGGCTTCAAGTGGCTGGAGGGTGTTCTGTTTCCATTGCTCCTCTCCCGCTCGAGCGTAGCTGTAGCCTTGACTGGGGCTGAAAAAGGGAACATGAACACCCACTCTATGTAGCTCCACTGGAAAGGACGAATACTTACTTGGCAGCAACCGACCGGTCGTAAGTCTCCAAGTCGATAAATGCCCTTGAGCCCCCATACGCCAACAGAACGGCAACCATCGCGCGCTGGCCTTCCGCAAAAGCGGAGACAATCGGGTGAACAACCTGGTTCCACGTCCTCGCGTGCAGGAATCGACTGGCCGCTTTGGCTGTGGAGTCGACCCTCAGGAGGGTCTCGATGATTTGGGGCTTGTTGCGAGAAACGAGGCGATGGAAGACCGTGACCATCTCGGAATCTGCCGCTGAGCAGGAGGCTCCTCCGGCTGTGACGAGATGTTCGGCGATTTGAGCTCCGACGGATTCATCAGGTGTGAGGGCGGTAAGAGCGAGGGGGTAGAAAGTCGAAGTGCGGTAGGCGTTGTCGTTGATGTTCTTGGGCGTCTTGCAGTCGGCTCCAGCGGCGATGAGAGTTTGTACAATGGAAAAGTGACCGCCGATGATAGCGTACTGTAGCGAAGGTGTAAATCGAGTATAAACGACCGCGAAAGGCATATAATACTTACCCCGAGTGCGGTGAGACTTTGGTCCCAGTCCGCAGCATCGATGTCCAAAATATCAGGCTCGTCCTCCGAGTCTTCCAACGCGTCCTCATCGCCCTTGGGTTCTCCTTTAGCATCGACCTTCTTCTTGGCCTCTTCGTAATCCCCTTTTTCGTCATCATCCTCGGAGGACCAGTCATCTTCGGACGAATCGCGTATCTAGGGAGGTCTCTATCAGCCTCCTTCCGCACAACACCAACAAGAAACGAACCTCATCGCCCTGATCCTTCATCTTGACATCTTTGTCCTTGCCCTCGTTCTCCTTGACTTCGTTCTCCTTGGCCTCCTTCTCAGCTTTGTTCTTCTCGCTCTTTTCCAGCAGCGCCTTCACGACCTCGGGCAGACCCATCTGAGCAGCCAAATGCAAGGCGCCCCGTCCATCCACCATCCTTGAGGTCATCCGTCCACCTTGTTCTATCAACTCCAGGCAAATATCCTCCGCCGAGCAAAGCAAAGCGAACTGCAATGGAGTCCGACCGAGGTGGTCGCGGGTGTTGATAGCGTCGGCGTTGCGCTTAAGGAAGTCGTTGCAGGCCGCGAGGTCGTGAGATGCGATGTGAGCGAAGAGTTTGGCGAGGGGCTTGAGGTAGGCTTGCTCGGACCATTCTCCGCTGTCGATCGGGTGGAAGGAGCCGGTGATACTCTGACGACCAGGATCCTCCTGGATGAAAGAGATGCGGCCGGTGATGTACCGCTCCTTTTCCTTTTCAAGCATCTCCTTCTCCTCGTCGGTTTCGGGGAGCGGACAATACTACGACCAGTGATCGTCAGCCTTCCGCTATGGGTTCGGCATGATCACAGCTCCGTACCTCGCAGCAGTCTTCCAAAGCCTCTTTCATGTTGCCAAAGAAAGCGGGATGTCGATGGAGCCTTCGCCCTTTATTCTTAGGATTGAAAGTGCTAAGAGTAAAGGCGTTAAGTATCAGTTCAAGAGACAAAACGAAGCTCGACGATGGCTCGATCCTTACCTGTTCATGCCCAAATCCGTTTGGTAGACAATCTTGCAAATCCTCTTTGCGTTGATGCCAGGACCATAAGGAATATGGAACATCACGTCGTATTCACTCATTTGCAGCCCACCGAATTCAGCGGCTGACTTCACGTCCCCTTTCAGTCTCGCGTCGCGGCGGTTGCGGCGGGTGATGTTGGGTCGGCCGCGCATTCGACGACGTTGGGTTAGGTACCCATCTCGAGCTTCTTGAGTAGCTAGTTTCTCGAGGACTAGCAAGCGAGCAAGACCTGCGACGCGAGTAAGGGCTCGTTCGAAAATCTACGGAATGACGCGCGCGTTAGCTCGTAGTCGGATTGGCTCAACAGACACCGCCAACCAACCGTAGGGTCAAAGTCTTCGCGACGGAGGTCAGGAACATGAATCTCGAATCCTCGAGCAGCGTATTTGGCAAGTCGAACTTCATAGGAAGGAGAGCGCCTGTCCATGGCCACCCGGTTGCATTGGGTCATGAGGGCCAAAATCGCACGAGGCGCCGCAAGGACGCGAGTTCCATCGAAAGCCACGCAAGCCGAGTCGACGTCGAACCCGGCAAGAATTTCGGCGGGGGATTGGTAGATACGTAGAACGATTTGAACGGGTCGGTAAGGGTATTGGCCTAGTGGATGAAGATGAGTAAGGACACTGTTCGACGTTCTGACAGGATCACACGCACAATGAATGGAGACGGCGTTTTTAGTGCGGATGGCGCAAACTTCCCATGGAACCGAGTCGCGAATGGCGTTGTAAATCTCGAGACACTTTTCCTCGGCCTTAGTGAGGATAAGTTAGACCCCTGCACCTCTTCGTTGGTAAGGAAAACACGCACCTGTTCAGGAGTCAGCCCATACAAGAATAGATCCACGTCCGAAGCAGGGTAGGCTTCAGAGTGATAATACTTTCGGAGAGCTCGTTTGGAGCCTTGCTTGACAACATGCTCCGGCAAGGGAGCTAAACAAGCGAGTACGCTTCCTCCAGCAGCGACGACGTTGTCCCAGTTGGTCAACTGGCTGAGCGCGCCTTCGCTAAAAATAGCCCAACGCGTCTTGAACTCCTCCATCGACGGTGCCATAGACAGCTCTCCATCTTTTCTACGCGCTTCTTCGTCGAGGGGCATCACATAGTGTTTGTTCAAATCGTCGTCGTCTTTGATGGTTCGTGCATGAATCTTTTTGATACGTTCGGTGTTTTGGCCGAAGACGTCTACGAGGCCGACGTATGGGTCTTTGAGTCGGGTATTTTCACGGTCCGTGGCGAAAAGACGACGGAGCTCGGCTTCATCTTGGAGGGATGGGGTGATTGCAGGACCGAGGTCAACGCCAGGGGTATCGGGGAGTTCGCCGAGACGGCGAAGGAAAGCGTGTGCTTCGGCGGTTTGAGCCATGATATGATGATGGTCGTTTCACAAAGAGGGAAGGGGTAACGACCTGATTTGATCTCCAACGTCGAAAGCTCGTCTTTTATATACTTTCCGTTGTGGGTTGAAGAGTAATGAACACCTCACTGCCAGGTTCCAGAAGACCAGCGGCGATCTGATGGACCAATGGAATCGGCCAAATCTGACTCCAATCGAAGGCTTGCGCGGATAACATGGAGTGCTTATCATATCACCCGCGTTGGGGAGCGGCAACCCGGCCAGATATCTATTCGCGACCTTCGCGGCCGGATTCTTTGAGTCAGGTGATCCCTTGGGACCCTTGAACACCATGCCGCAGCGCGGGAACCCAAGTCATGTAGAAGACTAGAAGGAGCGCAGAGCAGGGAGCCTACTCGCACAATCTGACGTAAAAAGAAAGTAAAAGAGGGAGCAACAACATACGAAGATGAAATCACGAGATACGGTCCCGATTCACGACCCCAACAGTGTCGACGTGTGAACATCACCCCACCCTTATTCGTAAACTTGAACAAATTCCTAGAGTCTCTTGTCACGATTCGGTTCTCGCGTTGGCTCCCGCTCCGGAGGGCGTACAGCCGTGAGCCTAAGTAACGATAGCGATTATACGATCAGAGCGAGTGGATGTTTCTTGGGTAAAATGGCTGAGGGTTCTTTCGTCGATTTGCAGTGCTGAGACCGTTTCTGAATTATGCTGCCACCTACGGAGGTAAAGGAACCAACGCCACTCGAATACTGCGAAGTCGGGACAATCCATGCATTTCATTGAACAATCACATATACTGAGAAGCTAACGATATACTAGGAGGGAGGTTCAACAACAACGACAACTGAAGATGGACTCTGGGTGAAGAGTTAACATCCTAATTGCTTGGGTGTCCGAGGATGACGCTATAGTAACCCTCATCCTGTTGCTCCGGCTCTTCCTCTCCCAACCCTTCGACTGGAATCTTGCCGCCCCATCGCGTCCGGAGTGGTCCACTGGACTGCGATTCCACCGCCGAGAGGACGGCTCGTTGAACGTCGTTCAGATGGACAAGTTGTCGTTGGTGAACTTCGACGACCGCTTTGGAGAACACATTGAATGTCGCTTTGACCTTGCGTTCGTCATATTCGTCATAGTCGGTGTCGGTCGGTGTAGTCTCGACTTCCTCCTTTGGCTTCTGAGCCACCCAAGCGGCGAACTCGTGCTCCGAGCGATCGGCAAAGTTACTGAGCACTTCGAAAAGCTCGGGCCTTTTGGCCAACACTCCCGAAGTCCTGATCCCCTCGATGACCCTTCTGAGCGACTTGACCTCTTGTTTGTCCCGATTGCGCATTCCAGGCGCAGGGGTAAGGCTCAGGTTGTCGACTCCGTCAATGTCGAATGTACGAGGTTGTCCGAGAGATCTGCCCAATCTGCTGAGAGTCTGGGTGAGGAGCGGGAGGCGGACCATTTCCATGGGCGTTGAACCAACTCCGTTTTCCAAATACAGCATCTCTGGGGGACCGATCGAGATTAGGCGGGAAATAATCTCGGACCAGCCACTGAGGATCGCCGAGTGGAGCGGTGTGGCGCCCGTAGAGTCGCGGAATAGAAGTGTGGGGACAATGGCGCTTTTCGCGGTTCGGATAAACAATTCAACGAGCTTGAGGTTACCTTTCTTGACCGCAGAAGCAAATGGCTAGAGTACCAAAATTAGTATGTTCAACCAAAAAAATAATAATCGAGGTCCCCTTACCGTGTTGCGCTCCTTGCGAGTTTGCTGAGCCATCAAAGTCTCGATTACATCGGCTGGGAGCTTAGTGAGAGCGTGCTCAATCAACTTCCATTCAAGGTTTCGGTTGTTGATCATCAAGTGGAATATATTACACCTGTGAAGAAAGAGAAATCAGTAAAAATGGTGCTAAAGGAACTAAGATACAAACATACCCTCGTTCCTCGCGAACAAGCGGATCGGCTCCATTGGCCAGGAGCCAGTCGAAGATTTGGATAAGATGACCGTCAAAGTCCGTGCTGGAGCAAAGGAAGAGGAACGCCGACATTCTACTGGGCTTGACTTGGAGACGGATACCATCAGCCGTTAACCTTGGCTGGAGTTCCATAAGCTTCTTGAGCGTCGGGATGATGCGATTCGGATTTGATGGCTTCCAAATGGTAGCGAGCACGGGAGTTTCTGCTAGTCTGCTGACCGAGAAGCCCACCATCTTAGGGAAGTCCTCTGGGTTCTGAAGCGCTTCCGCGAGACGCTTCGCGAGTTTCGTTTTGTAGGTTTCAGCATAATGCTTGTAGGCCTCGATGGGCTTTGGACCGTTGAGATATTCGAGGATAGCGATGGCCTGCGCAGAAGCAGCACGCCAGCCGATGGGTACTTTGCACTCGTCGTCGTATTCGTATGGGGCATCGGGATCTTCCCTGCGTGCGAGATCCTTTCGCTTCTTCCCGTTCACATTGAGCCCAAGGTACATCTTGGGTTCCCCGTCATCGTCATCGTCGTGGTGAACCTTCCCCTGGGTGGATTCCTTGGCTTTCGGTTTAGGGAGGAGCAATCCTTCACCGGTGCGCCGGATATAAGCCTATGAGAGGGTTTAAATTGTGGGAGCATAGAAACAAGAGATGACCACTGACATCGAGCATGTCTGGAGTGTCGTTTTCAAGGATGATGTCACGAAGACTTTCAGGAATATCCATGGGTTCCTCTAAGCCTTCCATCAACTGAAAACAGTGAAATTAGAGCGCAAGTCCTCTAGCTGACCATCCGCGCGACATACATCAGCGATTTTTTCGAACGCTTCAGCATCATTCTCCCGGACGGCAACGGTGATGGGGTCTGCCGTCCCGGTAAATTCATCCACGCTCGATGTACCTTCGATGGCGCACTTGGCTTCATAAGAGAGGAGCTGGCTGGGTTGGATCTGTACGTGGACCGTATGGAACCGTTTCGCCAGGTCGGTATACCCAGCTGGTCGTTTCTCGGTCTCGTCACTATCGTAAGATTCCGCGTCGCTGCCATCTTCGCTGTCGCTATCATCAACTAGAAGTGTATTGAGGATCAGCTATGGTGAACCGGTCCAACACGATGCTTAGACCAACCAAACCGGATTACATTCCCACCGCGATTCGTCGTCTCAGGTTTATCGTCGTCTTCTTCCTCCTTCATGAGTTGCTTCTGGGCAATGTCGAGGATTAAGCGAGCCGTGTCCCATCTCCGAGCCCGAATGGCCACATAGAGAGGCGTGTATCCTGTATACAAAGTCGAATCATTATCGACTGATGCTCGTTACTGTTTCTTCACTTACCCTCGGAATAACTACTGTTGAAACCGGTATATTTAACTCTCGCGGTGATTTGGAGGAGGTCCCGGATGCCCGATGGCGGGGGAGCCGAGTCGCCCTCGGGTGGGAGGCAAAGGGCCCTAATCTTGTCGTTGTCGCCTTTCCAACAAGCCTCGAAGAGCTCATCATACAGGGGAATCAAATGGGTTCCCGGGTAATCTTCTCCCCAACTGGTCACGAACAAGGAATACCGTTTGAACGGCTTCGCCGCCTCCTCAATCGTCTCTTCGGCTGATTCCGGTTCCGCCGCGTCGCCCGCTTCTGTGGCCTCTTCATCGTTTACTATAAAATCATCGTCTCCCCCCCAAGGTCGCGGCTTTTCGGAGGTTTGGTCTGAAGTAGTCTGCGGGTTGGGATCATCGGGGTCATAGTCCCGATGTCCGTACTTCAGTTTCCACTGCGACGGCAAATCCTTGTACATCTCGTCCCACGTCCGAGCCCCGGCTTTCTCCAACTCTTCAACCGCTTGTTGGAAATAGGGGAGTACCTTGGCGGCTTGTTCTCGCCTCTCCTTGGCTCGGTCGACGGAGTTAGTGGGCTCTGAACGATCCTCTTTGGCAGGGCGTTCGCGAAGCGCCTTGCGCCGCTTCTCCAAGGCGATGGCATGCGCATCCCATTCCTTCGTTTCCGATATTTCCAGATCCGACAGGTCGAAAATGCTTCTCCAGGGCGACGGCTTTTGTTTCGAAGGCTTGGTGACTGACGGAGTGGCTGGCGCAGGGGGGTCTCTCGAGCGGCGCTTCAGCTCTCGGACAGCGGAGCGAAGGAAGTCCAGCATAGAGCGACGAAGCCTTTCGTTATTTTGACGTCGATAAACCCCTACGGGGACGGAGTTCTTGACGCTCTCTGGCTCAAGGTCCAACACCAAGCGATAAAGGTCGCTATAGTCTGCGAAAGCGACTTCAAGTGGCTGGTAGGCGCATTCTTTCCAGTTCTCCTCTCCAGCTCGACCACTCCCGGAGCCTCTACTGGGACTGGAAAAGACGACATGAACATCCATTCCATGGAACGAAGTCAGCAAAGGGTGTAAACTCACTCAGCAGCAATGGACCGATCGTAGGTCTCCAAGTCAATATATGCCCTTGAACCGGCGTATGCCAATAGAATAGCCACCATCGCGCGCTGGCCATTCGCAAAAGCGGAAACGATCGGGTGAACGGCCGAGCTCCACGTCGTGTACAGGAATCGACTAGCCACTTTTGCTGTCGGGTCGATTCTCAAAAGCGTTTCAACGATTTGGGGCTTGTTACGGACAACGAGCCGGTGGAAGACGGTGGTGGTGTTGGAATCCGCTGCTGAGCAAGAGGCTCCTCCAGCCGTGACTAGATGTTCCGCGATTTGGGCTGCGACGGCTTCATCAGGTATAAGTTCAGTAAGAGAGAGGGGGTACGAAGTCACAGAGTTGGTGCCGATGTTCCTTGGTGTCTTGCAGTCGGCCCCAGCGGCGACGAGGAGTTGTACGATAGGCAAAGAGCCTCCGATGATAGCGTACTGTGATGGGGAGTGTAAGTTGGCCATACTTAACCAAAAATAATCAAAGGCTTACTCCAAGTGCGTTGAGGGATTGATCCCAGTCGGGAGCATCGATGTCCAAAATATCAGGGTCATCCTCCGACTCTTCTAGCGCGTCCTGTTCACCCTGAGGCTCTCTTTTGGGGTCCACCGTCTTTCTTGCCTCCTCGTAATCCTCGTCTTCATTGTCGTCGTCCTCC
>WSUI01000043.1:61255-71759 GCA_019633595.1 Tulasnella sp. UAMH 9824
TCCTGCTCGGCTTTGTTCTTCTCACTCTTCTCCAAAAGCGCCTTGACCACCTTCGGCAAACGCATCTGAGCAGCCAAGTGCAAGCTGCACCGTCCATCCACCGTCCTGGATATCATCCTTCCGCCTTGTTCAATCAAATCCAAGCAGATATCTTCTGCGGAGCAGAGCAGCGCGAATTGTAAAGGACTTCGACCAAGATGATCACGGGTGTTGATGGCTTCGGCGTTTCGCTTGAGGAAGTCGTTGCAGGCGGTGCGGTTGTGAGACGCGATGAAAGAAAACAGTTTGGTGATGGGCTTAAGGTAGGCTTGCTCGGACCATTCTCCGCTGTCTATTGGACGGAAAGAGCCAGTGATGCCTGCAACGCATAGGTGAATTTCGAAGTGTTGTTCACAGCGACGTCATCAGCTTACTTTGACGTCCGGGATCTTCTTGCATGAAAGTCACACGACCGGTGATATACCTCTCCTGTTCCTTTTCAAACGTTTCTATTTCTTCGTCGGTTTCAGGCAGTGGACAGTACTGCGGCCGGTGCTCGTCAGGTTACGGTTATTGGTCGCCCCCCCCTGGCATGGACGTACCTCGCAGCAGTCGTCTAACGCCTCTTTCATGTTGCCGAAGAAAGCAGGATGGCGATGGAGTCTTCGTCCCTTATTCTTAGGATTGAAAGTGCTAGGCGCATGGCGTCAGTTCAGCACTCAGCGGTACTCCGCCGGAACTTGGCCGATACCTGTTCATGCCCAAATCCGTTTGATAGACGATCTTGTTAATCTTCTTCGCATCAATACCCGGACCATAAGGAATATGGAACATCACGTCGTAATCGCTCATTTGCAATCCACCGAATTCGTCTGCTGACTTCAAGTCTCCCCTCAGCCTGTCGTCGCGTCGCCCTCGCCGGCGAGAGCGAGGGATTTTGGGTCGGCCGCGCATTTGGCGACGTTCGTTGATATACCCGTCCCGCGCATCTTGAGTTGATAGTTTCTCAAGGACTAAAAGGCGAGCGAGACCTGCAACGCGAGTGAGGGCTCGTTCGAAGATCTACGGAATGGGTATGCGTTAGGATCGGCACCACGCCAAAGGAACGCGCTCCACGAACCGTAGGATC
The DNA here is from genome assembly GCA_019633595.1 of Tulasnella sp. UAMH 9824. Lineage (NCBI taxonomy): Eukaryota > Fungi > Basidiomycota > Agaricomycetes > Cantharellales > Tulasnellaceae > Tulasnella > Tulasnella sp. UAMH 9824. Next base: position 62,364 of record WSUI01000043.1, read on the forward strand.
AAAGTCTTCACGGCGAAGGTCAGGAACATGAATCTCGAATCCTCTGGTGGCGTACTTGGCAAGCCGGACTTCATATGAAGGCGAACGTCTGTCCATAGCAACTCGGTTGCACTGGGTCATGAGAGCCAGAATGGCACGGGGAGCCGCAAGGACGCGAGTTCCATCAAAAGCCACGCAAGCAGCATCGACATCAAAGCCGGCAAGAATTTCGGCAGGGGACTGGTAGATACGCAAAACGATTTGGACGGGACGGTACGGGTATTGGCCTAAGAGTATCGGGAGCGGCGAGCTCGGGTTCAGCAAACATTGTTGCCTTCCTCCAGCTGGATACTCACAGTGAATGGAAACGGCGTTTTTGGTGCGGACAGCACACACCTCCCATGGAACAGCGTCCCGAACAGCGTTGTAAATCTCGACGCATTTCTCCTCAGCCTAAACGGGACTAGGTTAGATCCGCGTGCACCCTGGCCTAACAGGACTATACGAGCCTGCTCTGGAGTTAGACCATACAAGAACAGATCGACATCCGAAGCGGGATACGCTACGGAATGGTAATACTTTCGAATGGCTCGTTTCGAACCCTGTTTGACCACCTGATCCGGTAAAGGAGCCAAGCACGCGAGGACGCTTCCTCCAGCAGCGACGACGTTGTTCCAGTTCGCCAACTGACTGAGCGCACCTTCGCTAAAGATGGACCAGCGTAGTTTGAAATCCTCCATCGACGGCGCCATGGACAGCTCTCCGTCCTTCCTACGCACTTCGTCGCCGAGGGGCATGATGTGGTGTTTCAACAAGTCGCCATCGTCGTTGATGGTTCGCGCGTGAGTCTTTTTGATACGGTCTGTGTTTTCGCCGAAGACGTCGACGAGACCGACGTATGGGTCTTTGAGACGGGCGTTGTCGCGGTCTGTGGCGAAGAGGCGACGGAGTTCTGCTTCATCTTGGAGGGATGGGGTGATGGCAGGACCGAGGTCCACGCCGGGGGAATCGGGGAGTTCGCCGAGGCGGCGCAGGAATGCTTGCGCTTCAGCGGTCTGAGCCATTAAAGACTATGATAGTCGTTCGCACAGAGGGGAGCGACTTGCTTGATCTTCAACGTCGAGGCTACCCATTTTATAGACTTTTGCAGGTTGCATTATCTGCACAACTTCCCAAGACAATAGCGTGGAGCCTCAATAGACCGATAGAAGCAGCCAAACCAGACTACAACCCCAGGCGCTTGAGCGAGGGATAACATCACCACCCCCAGCACGCGTATCCAGCGCGTATCAAGCGGTGTGCGTTGACAACCCCACCATTATCGTCTATTCTGAACCGTCGGCACCGTCTGGCTCGAGTCAGGTGATCTCTTACAATGCCGTTTGCGCACGAAGCCAAGCCATGCGGAGGACCGGAAGAGTAGAGGTGTAGGAAAAGAAGTACTAGTACAATGCGAGGAAAGAAAAGAAACAAAAAGCGGGAGAAAGAACTACAAGACGAAAAAAAAGAGAAAATGAATAAAGCAGATAATTGCACAGATCACAACTGAGGAGACCAGAACAGAGAGACAGAAACATCGAAAGCATCATAAGAGCATTGGGGGTAAAAGAAAAGAACAGAAGAAGGGGAAAAAGGAAAAAGACCATGACATAAAGATACTCTCTCAATTTTTTTAGGTGTATGCGCATCTACACGGCTCCCGTCCCCCTTCTAACCTTGTTATTCCTGCCTGGTGGTCCCGGTGGCTGTGCTTTCGACTGAACAGGACTCTTGCCGGTCCGACCGCCCCTGTTACGCGTGCTCATTCCTTCAGGAGAATCCCCAGTCGATCCGTCAGCGGGACCGGGCCCAAACCCCGGATTGTTCCCAGTCGACACGGAACCGGCTGTTCGCTGTCTCCTCGCTGGTGGGCCCTGTCCGTCTCCGCCACCCATCCCATCAGGTCCACCTTCACCAGTCGCTTTGCGTTTCTGCGCGCTGAGCCCTCCGCTTCCAGGAGGTGCGTTAAACCCCAACGAAGGTGTGCCCTGCTGACCAGACGAGCCAGGAGGGCCACTAGACGAGTTTGGGCGCATGCCGGGACTTTGACTCATGGGGTTTTGGACGTGGTTGAGGCGTGGGGTCACTCCCGGTCCTCCAGGTGTGTGAGCGTCGATTTGCGGTGTCGTAGGAGGCGGCGCCATCATTCCAGGTGGGGGTACTCCCATCCCTGGCATCGGATGAGGCCCACCGTTCAAGCTAAGCATTCCAGGGCTTGCAGTCATTGGCCCGCCGGTAAAGCTATGCATTCCATTTGGGAGCATGTTTCCGCCACCGAGTTGCCCATTGTTGAAATGGGAGGGGAGGTAGTCGATAGGTTCGGCTTTGGCTACGTGCATGGCTTGAGCCATATGGTCGTTTCCTGCATAAATTTCTCCGGGATTCTTAGTTCGAACGTGACTAGCATATTGGACTAGCGATTCTACCCCGAAAACGGTAAAGTCAGCATCTGCACCTCTCTTGCCGGCTCAGGATACTCACGGATGGGACCCAATCCATGGTCGAACGACATCGTAATGAGGTCGCTCAGTTGCGTAACGGATTCTGCCAACTTGAAAGCCTCACGTAAGCCACCAGGCTCATCACCACACGTTGCTAATTTCGGGAAGAACATACCTCAAGAACCCTCATCGTGCTCTCCGGGATTCCAAACGCATTCACCGGCTCCGCAGGCAAGAACGCTCTCTCGATCACCCAGCCCTTCTCTTGAGGTACAACCATCGTCGTTCCTGTAGTATTTCCACCAACCATCGTCGGCGACGAACTCGCTCCGGTGCCCGTGCTCTCAGGTCCGTTCATCAAACCGTTTATCGGCGTATCCCCTCCCATCATGCCGTTCACCATGCCCATGGGACTCTCGCCGTCGCTCCACGTCGACGAACCTAGCTGCATGCGCGGACCTTTGACAGCGTTCGGGTCGATGGTCTTGGTCACCCTCTTGGACGTGAAGTCGATGAAATTGAACTTGAGCGAGTGGCCGGGACCCGGTTGACCTTGTCCGAGATGAGGTTGCGGCGAGGGGCCATCGGTACCCTGAGGAGCCGAGTTCGGCACGAGGAGGATGTGAGCGCGAAGAGGACCGCTGAGGACGACGACGTATCCCGAATCGAACGTGTATGTGAACGAGGCGTTGTTGCAGTCGATTAATCCTTCCCCAGGAGCGGGACAGGTCTCGCGGACGGCGTTGAGAGTGATGTGGATGGAAGTGACACCGGAAACGAACGAACTGAAGAAGAAGCGGGGGAGAGTAGGGGTGAAAATTTCTGCGCCAAAAATGTCTGGTCAGCGGAACTGGCTTTTCAGGACCTCTATCAAATTACTGGGCGCACCAAAAGGTTTAACTTCGGCATCATCCTTCGTCAACGTCATCCGCATGCATCCCTTCTTAGGAACGAAAAAGTCGTCTACGAGAGCGCCCCAATACTGGAACGGTTGCTGCACAAAGTGGCAAAGTCAGGAACTACATTCAAGCCTCTTCACTTCCAACCACTTACACCATGCCCATTCGCCATCGCGCTACTGAATTCCAACATCCTAATAACACCCTGACCGGATCCAATGTGAGGAGACTGTGCCATCCTGTAAGAACAAAGCAAACGCAAGGCCACGAACGCAACATCAGTAAGTAAAAATCGAACCCCTCAACAAATCATCAAAGCAAAAAGCTCACTTGTACTGCGCAGCGTTCATCATCATGCGCCCATTCGCACCAGGTGCGCCTCCAGGCGCGCCCACAACGGACAAAGGGCCACCAGGAGTCGAGCCATCCGGAGCACCAGGTCCGCCCACCGAACCGGGCGTTCCCGGACCTCCAGGACCAGCGCTCTCCCCTCGGATCATAGACTGTGTCCTCTGCGGCTGAGGCGGCATCCGCACACCTCCATTCGGCGGAGGCGGGCCTTGCTGTCCCGGAGGAAGCGGACCACCCTGCTGAGGATTCTGAGGGGGCTGAGGCTGCTGCTGTAGTTGTTGCTGCTGCTGCTGAGGTCCCGGCGCACCAGGAGGAGGTTGCTGTTGCATCGCTCCAGGTGGTGGGGCAGGTACGCCCCCAGGGATCATCTGACCCGGTCGCTGCTGCTGTTGTGGTGGGTGAGGCACGCCAGGTGGTTGCTGCTGTTGCTGTTGCTGCTGAGGTGGAGGCATCCCACCGTGCTGCTGCTGCTGTTGACCCGGCTGACCATGTTGCCCTGGCATCGGACCTCGTCCTCCCAGACCCATCCCCATGCCCATCGGAGGCTGCTGCATGCCCTGTTGGTTCGGTGGAGGTTGCCCGCCGAGCTGCGAGTTCGCGGGTGATAAGATGTTATTCGTCGGCGAAGGACCTCCAGTCGCGGGATTGATGCTCCCGTTGAGCGCGCCGGTAACAGGTACGAAGGGGAGATTGCCACTTCCTGGTAACGGCTGGTTGCCCAGAGCAGCGGGATTAAGGTTTCCTGGACCGGGTGGGTGGGGAATGTTGGTGCCGTAAGATTCTACTCTGGCGGCTTGCTGCGATGGGGTGGCGATGAGATTCTGAGGGTGGCCTTGAGCCGGCGGCTGAGGTCCTCCACCAGTCAGATTCGGAGCGACGCCGCCCATATCCTGGTTCCCGTACTGCTGACCGGGTTGCGGTTGGCCGCCCTGCTGCTGCATCATCCGCTGTTGCTGCTGGAGCGCCACGTTCATCTGCGGCGTCGGCACACGGGCACCTCCCGGGCCAAATGGTGGACCTTGTTGCTGAGGTTGCTGTCCTAGTGGACCGTGCTGCGGTCGAGAAGGCGGCCGAGCCTGGCCCATCATCGGCGTCTGCTGGTTGCCAGTATTTTGCTGCTGAATCATCTGCTGCATACCCATCGGATGAGGTCCGGGTCCACCTTGTGCGTTGTTCCCCGGTGGTCCTGGCTGGCCTGGCGAGCCTCGAGCAGGCGAAGAACCAGCTGGCCCAGTAAGCATGCCTCCCATGACTCCCATACCACCCATCCCAGACACGATGCCAGCTTGCGTTCGGCCCATCTGGTTCGGGAATTGCTGGGCGGCCGTACTCGGAGGTCGGCCAGGGGAAGGGTTGTTCGGAGGTTGAAAAGCGCCACCGTTCCCGACGACGGACGGTGGACGAGGCTGGCCTGGAATCTGCTGTTGCTGCTGCATGTTGGTTCCCTGGGGACCTTGCTGCTGCTGTTGCTGCTGCTGAGGATGTTGCTGTTGGCCCATCAGCTGCATCGCCGCCTGCTGATTGGGGTGAACGCCCATTCCGGCCACGTTTCCACCGGCTTGAAGTTGATTGGCCTGATTAGCAGCAGCAGCTGCTGCTGCTGCGCCCATCATTCCTTGCGCACCCATGGCTCCAGCTGCACCAGCTGCCGAACTCATATTCATCATATTGCCCGGGTTGAACACTCCTGCAGGTGTCCCCGACGGACCACCGAAAATATTTGCGCCAGACGCTACGCGCTGCTGCATCCCTGCATTTGCGCCATTAGGCCGATTCTGCCCTCCCATGGCCATCGAGTTGGCTCCGAAGTTGGGTACGCCTGGTTGCTGACGTTGGCCTGGCGGGATGATGTTCATGCCGCTCGCACCGGCAGCGCCCGCGACGTTCATGCCGCCCATCGGACCCCCCATGCCGACACCCATGTTGTTGACCATACCCAGTCCACCCATGGCATTTCCGGGCATTCCAGTAGCGTTGGGACCACCCCCACGCATTGCCATTTGTCCGCCGACGCCTGATCCAGGCACACCGGAAGGACCTGCTCCTCCGCCGATGGGGAAACCAGAGATGCCGTCGCCCATCGCCATCGCGTGCAGCTGCTTCTGCTGAGACGCTGCTGACGGCGGTACCCTCGCGAAGGGGTTTACGTTGCTGGGGACGCCACCGGGAACCATCCGCTGAGCGGGCTGTTGCTGTTGGCCATGGTTTAGCAGTTGCTGTTGGCCCTGCAGCGGCTGTTGTTGCTGCTGCGTTGCTGCTGTTGCTGTAATAGATGCTGCCGTATCTGCTGCTGCTGCTGCTGTTGTTGTTGGGGGTTGAATCCTTGGGGGAACTGTTGGGCGGTGAGGGAGCCTAGTGATTGGTCTTGCTGCCGCAGTTGTTGTTGGAAATCGGCGGGGATGCCGAGGCCCGGTTGAGCACCAGGGTGATTCGGTGGCGGCCTAGCCTGGAGTCCGCCAGGCTGGCGGTAGATATCCGCGGACGCGTCGTACATTGGGGTGACGCGGAGGAGGAGGAGGGGGAGGGGGCGGACGGGTGGAGGAGGTGTGGCTAGTTTGGAATGGAACTGCAGAGATTGGAAATAGTGGAACGAATAATGTTAGGTGGCGAGGGAGGGGGGCAGAGAAGAGGGGGGAAGGAGATAGCAGCGAGTAAGTTTCGGAGGTGAAAGAAGTGGCAGGAAGGATTTGAGGGAGGGTTTTGTGGAATAGAACGGAAAAGAAGCGGTGTCCGAGTTGGGAGGGGGTTGTTGTGAGTGTGGTGAATAATTCCCCGTCTACGTGTGCCAAAATATCGTACACACCACCCCAGGGCAAAGACGACCGACCGAGTGCTGTCTCCCCGAGTTCTCCGATGTCTGTGGCGGCGAGGACGCGGATGCGCGTGCTGCAGCGACTGAGAGAGAGAGGAAGAGAGAGAAAGAGGGAAGGGAGAGAGATGCAGGGAGGGAGTGACGGTTAGAAAATAGACTAGGGCGAGGGAGCCAGACACGAAGATTGGCACTGGATAATCCCACACTTGTCGTAAAAGTCGGGGTTTGCGTCTCTTCCCTTTCGACCCTGTTTGTGTCTGCTGGCCCTTTTCGGAGCAACTCGCTCTGCGGAACGCGGTGGATGGAGGGAGGGCGGTGCAGGCGACGATAGAGGCGACGACGACGCGCGAGGAGAGAGGGAGGCGAGGGCGGCGAGGGGGGGGTGACTGACGAAAGGCGTCGAGAAGAAGGGGGAAGAGGGATGGATAGTCCCCAATGGTCGCCGAGTCTGTGGGAAGAGCCGATCAGATTGGTGCACCCATCTCACTTCATGGCCTCCCCCGTTCCTTCCATCCATGCTACACTACTGTCCACTACCCCCCTCAATAATATCGCTTGTTATCTGCATCAAATTCGCCCCCCCCCTCTCTGTGCCAGTTGTCGCTCGCTCGACCCAACCTCAAGTCGTGTTCTCTATTTTAATCAATCACCTGACGCCCCAAATTGTCTATTTGTGGCCACGTGGATGCGACGCGCGATCCCTGCGCGCACCCTGTCCCGCGAACCGCCCGTGGTGTGGTGGCTTCCACCCTCCCTTGCACATCAAATAGCCAGCACGCTTCCTCCCGCAGCCTGCTCTACCACTGCGCATAAACGCTACACTACCTTCCATCGAGTCGTCAGAAGCATCAAGGGAGTGAACAAGAAAAAGAGAAAACATGGTTTTACGGCGTGTTTACCGTATATCCCCATCTCGGCTTGAAGCTTATTTCTCTACCCGGCCACAATTCGCTGCACGGTGCAACGTTCCCCCCATGTCCACTTTTCTCTTTCTCGTCGCTTGTGACGCAAATCACACCTGCTTATTGGCCGATCCTACGTGACCCTACAAGGCAATTGAGCTCGTTCGACGCCTTAAACCGGCTGGACTGAGGCGCCTAACCTTGGCAAGGGAGCTTCGTGGCTTGCTAAAGTACGTCTACACAGTGTCATATGTTGTTCAATATCTTCCCTTCCGATTAGTTGACGTGCATCTTATCGTCGAGTAAAATTTGGAGAGTCACAAGGGGGGAGGGGGTGTACTGCTGAACTGCCTCGGCACCATATTGAGGGCGAAGAAAAAACGTGCTAGCCGCAAACCGAACCGCCTTCCATCCAGCTCTTTTTTTTCTTCTTTCACGCGCAATTAAGAAGTTTTCAGAACCCTTCCACAGGGTGATCTGGAACTTCTTTAAACTTGGGAGAAGGGAAGACCCAAAAAGAAGGAGCTCGCCATCGTCCGGCGTGCGGATTATCCGTTTCGAGCCGCCCACCACCAAGTCCCTCTCGGAGTCCTTTTTGCGTAATCCTTTCTTCTCTCAAGGCCTCATTTGAGGACAAGTTCGCCTCGGGCGACCTTCTATCGTTGATAGAACCCTTTTTTCTTTTGCAAACCCCTTTTCCGACCTTATACAGGCCCTTCTCAGTCACTGTTCCGCGAGAGTGTGCCTCCGCCCAAATAGGTGCCGAAGTCCCTCTTCCTAAACCGTCACCCTCCGGACCATGGGCATGACTTACGTTCATCCCAGGAAGTTGATTATGGACTAGGCTCCATAAAGACGAAACTAATCCCCATTCGCTGGGATAATATGCCTCGCCTCCCTTCCCCCTCGCTGTCGTCAATTCGAAATCCGTCCATCCGCCGGGTGGGTTGAGTGGGGCTCGTTCCCCCGCTCGCTAACGCATCCAGATGTCAACGAGCCGTTGGGATTACGACTCGTTCACTTGATCCCTGGACTCGTGCTCTGGTGGATCCGGACGAGCAGCGGGAGACCTTATAATGTTGTTGCGAGCCTGACTGCGAGCCAGCTCGCCCGACTCTTCGCCCTTTGGACCCTCGTCCGCCGCCTGTCAAGCCAAGCTACAGCCATTTCAACCGAGCTGTCAAACTCGACTCTCTCACTCCATCTCCACCTCGCACGACAGTTCGATCGAGCGCGTACATATTAGTTCCCACTCCTCCAATATCCGCGACCTAAAAGGCAGCGGCAGCGTCACCGTCACCGTCACCAACCGTTATCACTCATCCTTATCCGGTGTGAAGGAAGGTTTCGGGAACGATGAGAGTGGACCGCCAACTGCCGAGAAGCTCATCTTTGCCGCGCACCAGTCGTTCAGGGCGCTCGAAACCGCGCCTACCACTCACACCTCAGATCTTCTCTGACGCGCAAAAGGACTCGCCTCCTCCCAGTCCTCAGCAAGAACGGCACCAAGAGCACCGAGACGCGAGAGGATCCAACGATTTCAGGAGGAAGTAGCCTGTCCGTCTGGTACGTTCGCGTCGTTGACCAGTCTTCGACGATCGTTCTCGAAGTGCACTCCAAGCCTTGGCTGACGTCTATTCCGTCGTCGTATTAGATCACTTATGCTACTGAACGTGTCTGCATTTGAAATTTATACATCATGTTACTGGATGTTCCTGGGGTATCACGCCAGCGGCAAACCAGGGATGCCTACCGATTGGACGGTCCCATTCGAATCGCCCAGAACTTCTCTCTCTCTCAGCTCTCGCGAACAGTTCTCGTCCTAGACCCGTGATCCTACTCCATGTCTTCATCCAAAGAAGTAGCCACTCGTACCTGTCAGATGGGATCGTCCTCCTCCATCTAGCTGACTTCCCCGGCAGCGAACGATGCTGAGACACGACGTCCGTGAACTTCATGTCAAGGGCCACCGC
>WSUI01000043.1:74552-89839 GCA_019633595.1 Tulasnella sp. UAMH 9824
AACACTACTGCCGCCGACGATAATTGCTTGGACGGAGTTATTGTCAGAACATCAACTTCGCCGTCTCTCATCAATCAGAAGGACAAGGCCTCTTTCTCTGTCTGGCCGGAGTCAGAAGAGGACCACCTCAGCCAGGAGTCGGACCATGAAGACGGTGAGGAGGACGAAGTCCTCTTGATCCACTCCAAGCGCGGCGGAGCCCCACGAACCGGCTTCGCCGCTTCCCTCCCCCGTAATCCATACGCGGCGTTCTTGTCGCAGCCTTTGTACAAACAGCCTTATGTACTCCCCCGTCGTTCCTGAGCTCTTGAACTCAGACATTTAGCCACTTCTTCACGAACATTTCTCTTTACGTCTTCCATGTATGTCTTCGGCCCACTCAATCTACCCTGTCTCGGTTTCTTTCAATCATCCCAAGTTCTCTACTCCACGAATCCTACAACATCCCTGCTCTACATAAAAATCACGTATCCGAACAGAATCCTCTCGCTATTGTGTTTATAGTTATGACCCAAGAAATACTTTATACATCGATGACTTTCTTTGCGACGGCGATCTCTGCGTTCATGATGCTGCTTGTGGCCGCACCGAGGTTGACGTTGTTCACCAGCACAACGAACTTCAAGTCCAAGACTTTGCACTCTCGCAACCTTCCAACATTCACTCCAGCACCCTTTTGGAAGTCCCGATCGAGGCGCGGTTGAGGTCGGTCGATCTCCTCGTGGACATAAATAGCTTGTTCAGGCGCGGAGGGGCACTTGAGCTGCTGGGCCTCCGTGATGAACTTCTCCAACGCATCACGCGCTTGCCCAACGGAAGGTGGTGGCCGCCGAGAGAAGCGTACCGAGACACACTCGGTGTGACCTTCGATGACGGGCACTCGAGTGCAGGTTGCTGAAACTCGTAATGGCGATTTCTCGTGCAAGTCAAAGCCCTTGCCATCATCGGTCAGCCCGCCGAGGATTTTTGTGGTCTCCCATTCCATTTTCTCTTCCTCTCCTCCGATGTGAGGAACGATGTTGTCCATGATATCCAAGCTAGGGACGCCAGGATATCCTGCTCCTGAGATAGCCTGAAGGGTGCTGACAACGACGAGCTCGAGCGGACCAAAGGCCTGCTCCAAGGCTGCCAATGGAACCACGAGTCCAGTTGTCGAACAGTTGGCGTTGGTGACGATGAAACCTTTTGAGAGTGCAGGTGATTGTAATGACCGCTGGTGGGGAATGATGGACAGATGGGATGGGTTGACCAGCGGAACGATAAGTGGGACGACGGGGTCGCGACGATGGTTCTTTGCGTTAGAGAATACCGCGAGCTCAGCAGCCCGGAATTCCAGCTCTGAGATGAAGTTATCAGCTTTAGTCGTTCGTTTCAATTCGCGAGCACTGAAACTAACACGCACCAATATCTCCAGCGACTTCCGCATCGAGCCCAGAAAAGACAACGGCGCACTCCTTGAAAGCGTCCGACTTGCACTCCTGCACGATCATATCGCGTACGCCCTTGGGTACCGGAACAGACTGTTTCCATTTCGTAACTTTGCCGTACGGCTGCCCAGCAGACCGCGAGCTTGCTCCCAACGCATGAATGCGGAAGAAAGGATGGTTCGACAGCAGGACGATGAAGCGCTGACCGACAGTTCCGGTAGCACCGAGCACGCCGACTTTGACTTCTTGAGGGAACGACATTTGGTGATGAGGCTGCTGGATGTTCTGAAGGGCTTAAATGTACAGAGAGGGAGAAAGAGAGTTGAGGGAGAAAACAGACTTGGGAGAGTCGAATTAGTCAGGCTCAGTCAGCGAGCGAGCGCGATGCTGTCGGAGACGATGATCGGCCGAGCCTCCGAGGTGCACCCGTCACAGACCAAATCAAGCCAAATCATGTTCGATCGACGACTCTTCCCAGGACCGTCGCCAACGTGACACGACAACACGCTGCAGAGCATCCCTAAGCTTTCAAATGTATGTGCGACTCTATTACGCAGCATTTAACAGGCTCATAAATGGTGTCTCAGTTTCACTTTCAGAATCCTTTGTGGTCATGTCAACAGAAGAATCCGAGGCTATCCAACTTCAGCTCTACCCTCCACACATTCAACACAATACCAACTCGCTTCACAACGTAAAATTCCTTTCCGCATTATTCTCCGGTGCAGCAGCAGGCATTCTTGGTTTAGAAAATTTCTCCGGGTTTGCCTTGTTTCTCGGTTCGACCCTGCTTACCACCTCCTTCATCTGGCTCGTCAAATGCAAAGGTCGGCCGCAGAAATACCTTCACGGGGGACTTGGGCCCCTGTTGAACCCGGGACAAGATAACTTGTTTTCCTTCGTTTTAGTGTGGACTCTATTTTACGGTGAGCCTACTAGACCGCCGGGCTTTATTGCCGGGAATCCCCCTGTTCCTGTCTTTTGGGGGGGCATCCGCTGATGCTCTTCTTGCTTCTATCTCATCCCTACCTTGCCTATTTGTTATTTCATTTCGACCTCCTTAACAGCTCTCGTCCACGGTGCGTCCCGTAGTCGTATGGTGTACAAGTCCCTGTCTATTCTAACCTACTCTATTCGGTTTAGTCTACGACTAGTCTCAGGACTTGTGCTTTCGCAGTGCAATGTCGTCCGTTTAATCTTGATACCCTTTTTGATCTCTACATACCGGGTTACCGTCGAAATACTCCTCTTTTCAACCTTGATTCGTCCTCCTCGACTCGGGACCGCTGAGTGCTTAAATGAATTGGCAGATCATCTGGAGGTGGGATTGATGGGAATGAGGATCTGCAGCGGCACTTTTTTCCCGGAGTCCCATTGAGAGTTTCTTCGAATGTCGTCTGGGAGACGCAGGGTGGGCCTCCGGACTCCAGGTCCACATCCCGCGACATTTCACAAACAAGTGCCGGCCTCATCCACCAATTTCGGGTCCTTCCGCAAATCCCTCACTAATCTGGCCGGAACTCGTGGCCGTCATCGTTTGAAACAGGGCTTTTGACATGTGTGTCCGCCGACACCGCCATATGCATTCTACCTGTCCTCCCCGTGTGTTAACAATAGCTGACATTTTAACATTGCTGCCATTTTTTTCAGGTGGTTTTTCCTCTCCGCTTGTCTGAAAGCGGATTTTCCGAAATCTTTGAGGCGGGGCGATGAGGTACACGGAACGAGATTTCCCGCAAGGGCCGGAGGCCGGCCACGTGTTGCCACCAACCCTTATGTCACCCTGGTCCACGTTGCTCGCGTGGTCCGCTTGCATCGTTTCTCAGCCGATTTCTGGGGGAGATTACGACGGTGAGGATGGGCTCTTAAGGCGCTTTGGCCCCGGCCGTTTGTGTCTGCGGGCGTCAACGCAGATCCCTACACTGTTTCACTCCAGTCGGTTCTTTGAGGGGAATTCTGGCAACCGGGCTGCCCCTACCCAGAGAAAGCCGACCACAAGAAGCTCATCTTTTCTGTCAATGCCTTTTCCTCGCTTCAAAGATCATTCGCAAGAGTCAGCATACCCCCGCGTTTTATACCACTTGAATCTCTTCATTCCCTTTGACTTCCCATCCTCTCCTTGACTATTCCCCAGCTCTTTCATCTGTAGCCCCACAAGAGGCTGGCTCGGACCTCTAACCCACATCTTTACCATTTCATCTCCAGGTCTTTCGGACTCGTCGGCCAAAAACTAACGAGACACGGTTTTGGCACACCCGCTTTCACCACAACGATGACGACGTACTCTTTCCGCCTCTTTGATCTCTCTGGCAACCTCTTAGAGAATGAATTTCGGGATGACCGAAACCAGGTAGCATACATGATTCGACCATTGCCTCAACCAAGGTTGGGCTTTGCGTTCCCTGAACTACCGTCGCCCGTTGAGATCGTTCGTCAGCCTGATTGGGGTATAGCATTGGAACATGAACCGTGGCGCGCCGTGCTCACACTATTCGATAACGAGACAATTCAGGTGAGCTTCGAGAGGCAAGCTTTTCGGAGGAAACGCGGCCCGAAGCCGATTCCTTCTATCCCTCCTATCCAGACCGTTCAAATCGGCCAACGTCAGGAGATTTCGGTCGAAGAGATGCTCCGTCGAGATGACGATGCTGGGTGAGAGCTGGCCTCAGATCGTAAAACACGTTACTAATAACCTTGCTTATGGGACGCATGTTCCCCTAACAGTAAACGCGTGTTCATTGGGCTGGATGGTCAGGAATACTGCTGGAAACCTGCTTCAAGGCGTTTAGAGGTCAGAACCTTCCTTGTGATCGCGTAAACTGGAAGCTCATCGAGTCCTGCAGTGCTTTGACGCGAATGATGGCCTTCTTGCCGTGTACGAATACCTTGTGGACGATCCGTCATATGCCAAGCTCGATATTAAGCCACTAGGAGTAAGCATTCATTTCTCAAGATTGCATATTTCACTAGTTTCCACGTCGTTTATGCTCTCCTAATTACAGTGGGCGATGACAACGGAGATCATCACTACTCTCATCCTCACTCGATACGACATTCGCAGATCTTAAGTTTGAGTTGCAGTATTGTTTCCGGAACGCTCATTGTCAGCATACGGGTTTTACATGAAAGGTAGGGAGCATTATCCAAAAAGATCACACTCCGGGGTGGGTTATGCCGGAATAAAAAGACCCTGCGGTGATCCCCAAGCAGCGAGTAGGAGGAATGTACAAGGCACGAGATCAAAGGAAGCTGAACCACGAGAGAATCCAGGAAAATACCACGGGGATAGCGACCAGCGCCATCAGAGCCGATTAGGTTGGATGGAACGGATCCTCATCCCCCCCTTTTTTTTGTTACCTAAATTATTATGCATTAGTGCTGTTTGACCCCTGTGACAGTCAAAGGCTGGTAGACTCGACGATCCGAAAGTCGGGCACAGTCTATCCAGTTATAAAATCACACCTCAACCGCACGTATAGTATGTATATTGCACTGAATATCTGTGAGAAATACTGCGGTACAAGAGCCACTTCCCTGATCGAAGGCACCCTCCACCGGTCTTACCGGCGAATATACCGTCCCTGCACGGCGCTCTAGCTTCTTAGCTCCTCCAAAAGCTGCTCGAGTTTCTGCCACTCCGTTTCTTGGTCCCCGAAAGCCTCCCTGGTTCTTCCCATAAAAGTTCTGACCAGACCTCTCGCTTGGAACTGCCAACTTGTGGGCTTCCGCCTCCTCCCCACTTCACCCTCAGTAGCCGCCGAGCTCTGGCTCTCTTCTGCGGCTCTAGGACCCAGGTTTCTCATTACATCGACTAGTTCCTCGAGTTCCACCACAGCGGCCTTGAAGCGGTCCAAGTCAGTGGCGACACGCTCGTCGCCCATCACGCTGGCCCGGTAGGCGTTGATATACGCATCCAACGCCGCACCCCAAGCTGACTGCCACACCAGGAACCGGGCACAAGCTCTGAATATCCTAGGGGATGAAGAGAATCGAGGTAGGAGCGTTCGGTTGAAGAGGTCGGAAATACGGGGCGCCAAGCGTTTTCCTGTGTTGGGGTTGTACTGGCCCTCCCCAGCTTGCAAGCCTTCTTGACCTCCGCTGGCAGTATTATGCTCATCATCAGCTCGCGTGACAGCATCGACAAGTCGATCCAAGACGTCAAAGTCAACGCATGCTTCTCCGTCCTTCGTGGCTCGTTCTTCCACAACCCGAGTGAGTGCGCGACACGCCTCTGCCATCTCACCAACGTCGGCCGAGACGAGCATGTAGTTGGTCCACATCCTCCAGTTATCATGACTGTGTCTGAGACCTTGCTTGAGTGCGCGGAATGCAAGCAGTTTGTTGGCGAACGGAATCCGCCGGGACGTCAGCGTTGTATCTTCGACCAAGGTCTAAGGTCCTAGTGAGTAATATGGCACAGCCCCTTTCGATAGGGACACTCACCGCATCGTCGTCTACCTCTCCGTTGTCCGTTTTCCTAGTCTCAGCTATGCCCATCCGCAGGTACACACTAGCCAGGTTATTCCAGCTCTCTCCGTCCTCATCGTCGATTGTCACGCAGCGAGAGAAGACATCCCTTGCTTCTTCCCATTTCTCCAACTTTATCAACGCGCACCCAAGAGTGAACCAGGTGCGACTGAGTAGAGGGTTGATGGCTGCCGCTTTTCGCAGGTAGTCCGCAGCTTCCGAAAAGTTGTTCCGAGTAAAATGGTACCCTCCTAGGGACCGAGCTGCTCTCGCAGAAGTGTGGTTCGAGATTCCCCATGCCTTCTTGTAGTGTTCCTCGGCGTTATCAGGTTCGAGGTCTCCGAGGAGACACCAGAGCTTGGCCGTTCGGGCCGCATCAAACGCAGGTCGGATCTGACCACCGGCCTTGGCGCGACTGACCACCAGATCGGCCTCTGTTCTTGTTCCTTCCAGTAGCTCTTTCACAATAGCCACACCTTTATCCCGCCGTTCCATTGCTTGCCAGCACTGCACAACCTGTTCCCACATCTCCAACCGCTCGAATATCTCCAAAGCCGACTTGACAACACCAATGGACAAGAACCTCATTGCAAGCTCTTTCTCCATTTCCCATTTACTTGGGAGTACGATGTCGTGGAAGTAGAGGAGCCTTTCTTTAACGGTCGAGTCGGCTGTCGGCATCTGGTCAATGAGAGCCTGGAGTTGGAGGGTCGATCTCTCGACTGTTCGGGTTCGATCAGCTTCCAAACGTGACCGAAGCAAGAGAGCCATGGTGTGAACCGTCCAGTTTCTGGGATGGGAAATGACTCGAGCGACGTAAGGTGCCATCTGTTCCTTCGTTAGGCCATGACTAGGTGAGGTGTTTTTGACGTTTAGACAGAGCCCGAGAAGGATACATTGGTCCAGAGGGTGTAAAGCGGGTTGATTTGCGGGGTCGATGTGCGAGAGAGGCGAGGAGTGTCCGGTGACCTGATCGACTGTAGATGTAAACTCGGTTTGTTCGAGTAATGTGTCGTCCTCGTTTTTAATAGATTCTGGAAGTTTCTGCGTTTCTCGCTCCGCTTCGTCTGAAACGTCCGCTTTGGACACGTCTTCTGGCTGGTCCCCCTCTCGTGGGCGACTTTGAGCCAAAACCACCAACTGACTAAGATCCGTGGTTTGGAATTTTGTCCTCTTCCCCAACGCCCCTGTCAATTCGTACTGCAATCCGGTTTCTTTTGCCGCTCTGACAAAGAGCTCCGCTGCCGTCTTGTCATTTGCAACGATGTGGTTGAGTGTCCCTTGCTCCAAAGTTAGGCGGCCGTGCAGGTCAGGGAAGTCACTTAGCCCAAGGGAGTCTTGCAATCCCTCCACCACGGGACCGAGGGAATCGACTTCCAGGCCAGCGGGTTCATCCAAGATTTGTTGTTGAACAGAGTTAGCTCTGAGTTTCCACCACTCCGACGAGAAACAATGCTGGTAGGGTAGGTTGAAGATGTCAATGGCGATGGTGAGGAAGGTTGGGTATTTCGTGAGATGGTAAGCCGGTTCGCCACCAAGTGCCAAACGAGCTGTGGCGAGACTGTGGAGTGATGAAGCCGCAATAGATTTCGTGGACTTGTTATGGTGAAGGATTGCTGACGAAGGGTCGATGTCCAAGTCTGGGCCAGTCCAATTGGCTTGCACGAAAGTATGAAGACTGGCGACACCGATAGCTAGCCGGAGCAGTTCCTTTCGTGAGTCGTCCAACGAGCCTGGGGTTGTATACTGTAGCTGTAAATCTCCGTCCAAAGTACCGTCTTCGTTTATACAAGTTTCATTGGAAATTGAAAGGACAGGCTTGGCAAGCTCGTGCAACAAGACAGCCTTGAATTGGCCTTCATTGACATCCCGAACAATGTCCAGAACTGCGTCTGCTCCGGGGATGGTGGTTAGAGCTTTGTTATCGCATTGGAGTAACGCGTACTCGGCTCCTCTCAAAGCGGTAGGTGCGAGGCTGGTGGACATGGTGGGTCGTGCGGGCTTTTTCGTCAAAGTCACGGTTCTCGAGTCAAGCAAACATTCTCTTCTACCACGCCCTCCCCTATCTGCTGGCTGAGTAAGAAGGAGAAGTCGAAGTTGGCATCGCATTTGAAACGATACCGGACTTGATTTCGATACACCTACGAGCTTCTTCAACAGGCTGTAAGCGCACGCGGGTTGAGATCCATGGGCGACGGAGGGGCCAGAGCAAGCGGCGAACGCTTCTTCACCTATGGGCTTTCTTCGGAAATAAACTAGGATGCAAAGTGATAAATAACGAAGCACTCAGTGTTCGTAAACCATCAGTACCCGGTGTGATCCGTACTATTGCCAAACATCGCAGGAAAGCGAACTGGACGAATAGCCAGCAACGCGGTATACGATTGCAACCTCTTATCTAGCCCAACGTAAGTACCACACCTAAATGCTAGATACTCTAGGGTCCAAGTTTCTAGCCTGATTGCAAGCAAGAGGGTTGGAATGCCACTGACGTCATCTACCCTACCCAAACAGAGTCAAACACGCATCGTTTTATTCGGAGCCTGGAGGCCTTTCACTGTTTCCACCTTTACCACCACCTCGTCTGAAGCATCCCTTGGATTTCTCGGTCACACCATCATCAGTCGCCCAAGATCGCTGTTCCTTGAAGACCCCACGACGCTTTCTTTGGCTATAGCAGTACGCCTTTCAGTGCTCCGGGTCAGGTCGCCAGTCCAAACTGATATCGACCCGTCGCCGCCGCAGGCCCGTTTGGATTCAGCAAAGGCTAACTTCTTCGGAGGAAGGCCAGTCCCCGGTGGGCCTCACGGAGCCCTTGGTCTTGTCTGCGGGTGTCTCCAGAGCTGTTTCACCGAAAGCGCGACCGGCCGCACGCTGTTACCTCACCGGGTAGCTAGCTGGAGCGAAGTACCGGAATTGTCAGTATCCCTTAGTACATCCTCAATACCCTCGCCAGGTCGCTTACTCGTTACTGGAATCATAGGGGTGGAACATGGGATAGCTCCCGATATATGGGCCATCGCTTTGACAGTTCGTTCCAATCATCGGCGAGCCGCCATTCATCGAAGGAGGTCGAAGGCAAAGCAAGAGATAAGTGACTTGATCGATGATGCGAACAAGGTAGCTAACGAATATAACACTAATCCCCTTCGTAGATCCCCGGGCGGGGGCGTGCTACCTCGGGGGTCAGGTGGCCAACGACGAGATCGTCTGGTCCCAGTACCTTAGAGGTCGTGTGCCCCTGCACTTTGGTTTAGTCGACTTGAGCGAGAGTGAGTGATTGTGGCTTTCGGAAGATCATTGAGACCGTCATGCTCATCTACGCTTGTTGTCGTCGTCATCCCGATAGTTTCCATGAATGAGCCAAGGTCAACTCCTTCGGGGGAAGGCCAGTCCC
Organism: Tulasnella sp. UAMH 9824; assembly: GCA_019633595.1. NCBI lineage: Eukaryota > Fungi > Basidiomycota > Agaricomycetes > Cantharellales > Tulasnellaceae > Tulasnella > Tulasnella sp. UAMH 9824. The sequence goes on from WSUI01000043.1 coordinate 83,844, forward strand.
CGGTGGGCCGCACGTGCCCCTGGTCTTGTCTGCGGGTGTCTCCAGAGCTGTTTCACCGAAAGCGCGACCGGTCGTACGTTGTCACCCCATCGGGTAGATAGCTGGAGTGTAGTACTGGAGTTGTCAGTATCCCTCGGTACATCCTCAATACGCTCGTCAGATCGCTTACTCGTTACTGGAATCATAGGGGGTGGAACATGGGATAGCTCCCGTTATATGGGTCATCGCTTGACAGTTCGTTCCAATCATTGACCAGCCGCCATTCATCAAAGGAGGTCAGAAGATAAGCAAGAGATAAGTGACTTGCTCGATGATGCGGACAAGGTAGCTCACGAGATATAACGCTATTCTCCTTTGCAGATTCCTGGCGGGGGCACGCTGCCTCGGGGGTCAGGTAGCCAACGACGAGATCGTCTGGTCCCAGTACCTCAGAGGTCGTGTGCCTCTGCGCTTTGGTTCAGTCGACTTGAGCGACGGTGAGTGATTGTGGCTTTCGGAAGTTCATTGAGACCGTCATGCCCATCTGCGCTTGTTGTCGTCATCCCTATAGTTTCCATAAATGAGCCAAGGTCAACTCCTCCGGGGAGAAGGCCGGTCCCCTGTGCGCCTCACGAAGCCACTGGTCTTGTCTGCGGGTGTCTCCAGAGCTGTTTCACCCAAAGCGGGACTGGCCGCCCGTGTTACCTCACGTGGGTAAATAGCTGGAGCGAGCCACTGGAGTGGTAAGAGCGCATCCCAAATACCGTCGTCTTAGTCCTGACTTTCTCTCGCGTTTCCAGGATGGACCATGGGATAGCTCCCGTTATATGGGCCATCAGCTTGACAGTCCGCGCCAATCGTCAGCATTCGCCGCTCTTCAAGGCGTTTCGGGGTCAAGAAGAAGATAAGTGACTTCCCTTGGGATGCGGCTAATGTGGCTCACGAGTATGACATGTCCCTCTAGTTAGATCTCGGAGCAGGGGCTCACTACCTCCGACGTCGTGTAGCCCATGACGAGATCGTGCGGCACACTGACTCAGAGATTGTGTGCCCCTGCTGTGAGAGTTGGGGCCCGAGATACACCTGACCTCCTCGCGGTGGGCCCTGGAAACGTCTATCTAGACGGCGAACAAGGTGTATGGAGGTGTCGCAGCTTTGTCTGCATCTTCCATCATTCCCTTTGAACATTTATTTCATACCTTTCGCAGTGTTTCCCTCTCCTTCGCCCGATTATTTTACTCCTAACGTGCTTTGTTGCCCTAATACATACATTTATTTCTACGCAGAAATTAAGCGGGTTTCCGTCCGACATCACACATTCGTTGGTAAATGAGATGACAGCAGTCAAACCAAACGCCCATTGTACAGTAAGTGCTTTCTTGCAAAACGTGGCATTCAAACGAGCTAGCTCAAGAATAGTGAGAGTTTTTACCGTTCGAAAGTTAAAGGACTTCGGCTCTTTAAACCGCTTCTATCGTTTTACACTTGTGGCGAAGTTGTGCCCTTATTAAGGGAAGGGAAGCCTTTGGGGTTGAGCGCGAAAGGCCGCGCGCTGTTGATGGGCTGAGCAACCTTGCTTTTATCTGCATGGAGGACTTTTTCGAAGGAGCAGATCATCCTGCGCCATTCTTTGACGCGAAAAGACCCTTAGGTAAGTGTAATGAGAAAATAGAGATGCAAAACACACCAACCTTCATCGTTTTTCGGCGGTGAATTGAAAACGTTGCTAATAAGGCGAACCCAATCCCGGTTCGAGGTAGGATAATCTTCTTTATCCCAGCCTCTGCTTTGCAGCCTACTCCAAAGCCTTCAGATATACTTCATAAGCCGAAGAAATATCCTTATATAGACGCGAAGTACGTACTCGGAAAAATGGGGACTGACCTTGCGACGTTTGCGTGCGGCGTCCCTCTTGAACCACCCCCAAACTTGATCCGCAATCTATTCCAATAGAATATGATCAGAGTTTTTTGCTCAATTATCATTGCAGAGCAGGACTTACGATGGAATTCGCCTTTTTGGCTGTTTTAAGGTCGGGCAACAAACGCTGCACAGGAGACTGCTTGGTCCATCCCTGCGATCGGGAGGCTTGAAAGGTAGACCATAGCTTCAAGACGTCGGTCCTCATGTGGAATAGTCCAGTTTCCAATGTATAGTCGGTATTGCGGCCTTCGTGTAAATCCCTTCGTCAGTAGGCTCGTTCAAAGCCCAGCACGCAAACTCACGATGCTTGCTCGTGGGAAGTTGGGAGACAAGAGCAATCGGAAGGTCTGGTAAGAAGACTTTGATCTCGTCTCTTGATAAAAGCCTGTTCAAGCGAACCCAATTGTCAAACTTTGCTAGAGCTTTCGTACAACCACCGAAAGCACACACTGGACTTTGGCACACTGTTTGCAGAATCGACCACGCACAAAGATGGCGTCACAAGTCAGGTAAGATCTCGTATTACAACCAGCCCCCTGTCGCGTTAAATGTTGAGAGTGGGGAGGGACGCTCCACGGGGCGGAACGACGAACCTGGCAGGTTGTTTCGAATATGAGAGTCGCATAAGCGGGTTCGGATATCGCGGGCCAGCGTGGTAGTCCTAAAGATTGTCTTGAAGCGGCCCAATGGGGCGCGCTTTCTCTGCTCATGAACACGGAGCGGAGTTGGCGAGTTGTTCGCGCGAGATTAAGAAGATCTTGAGGATGCAGCCACCCACAGATCTCAAATATACGTGCTTGTCAGGCAAGGTCTGCGTTTGATCCCCTGGTGCGACTTACCTCCGTTACGATGCACGCTGGCTGCCCCAAGAAGCCTCGAAGATCAAGACTCGGTGCCGGTGTGTCGCCCATTCTTGATGCCTTCGAACACTCGTTTTGGACAAATTTTTGCCATAAAGCTAATGCTTCAGTGCTTTTGAGTGTTTCTGATCTCATAACTTTGCGTGGGGGGAGAGAGGAGCGACCCGCGAACTTGCGAACAGGTCTAGACTCCTGTACGCGTTCCTCAACAACCAAACTTTGGACGCCGCGTCTGGAGCTTCAAGTTAGATGCTGCGGTATCTTTAGTTATTGAGAGGTGTAACACCAGCAAGCGTAATTGCGGAAACTGTTGAGACGATGGGATACCTTCGGGTGTGTCGTATCTGGTCGAGTTTAGGATTTCGCGCGGTAGCTGGCTCAACTTTCGTCTTACCCACCATCGTGCCGTTTGGACTCATTCTGCCTACCCAAAACGCACCGAAAGCACATAGCTGCAAGACATGGCATTTCTCCTCCAAGAAGTTCACGGTTCAAATACGGGATTTTACAGAATTCGACAAGACGGTATTTTTCAAAGGAGCTCGCGGGTATTCCACTCCTCCACCAGACCTTCAGGTTCTGCAGTGTGAACGTCTTCGTATCAGGGAGATGTCGCTTTTTGGTTTCACGAAGGATCACTTACCTCGCTCGTCGATTGTAGGCATCCTATTTGGATGACTTTCAAGAGATGTGAGGAATTTTTCCCAAGTACCAGTCCTCCGAGCTTCTTCAATCGCAGGGTCCTTGACTCCTGCCAACAACAAGCTTTGTTTGACCCTGGATATGAAGTCATTTTAACTTAATCTGCCAGAGCTCCTAGTGGATGAGGAAGGAGTACGCACTGAACGCCAAACTCTTCTCTTGCCCTCTTCCCCTGATACTGGTGTCTGTATTCCTCAATCTCTGAGACTATCTGCTTGCCGCGCTCGTTTATCTCATATCCTCGCTATATTCCTGCAAAGACGGACGAACCTGGGGAGTTAGCGGTCTCAGCCGGTGTACGCGGCCCTCTTGGAGGTCCCAGATATCCTCCCGCCTGAAATACTTGATGCCTGTGGAAAACATTGGTGTGCTTCTAAGCACTGTATTCGCAAGGGAAGATGAGGGTTAGATTATCCAAGGATATGGTTGAGGCTGTCCTCACATATCGTGCAGGAGGGTAGCGACTGCGCCTGCGCTAGTAAAATCCCCGAACGGTCCTCAGGGATTACACTTGAACGGGGAATTCAGCTTGAAATACCAATCGTGAAATCACCACCAAGAAACACTTACAAGCTATCTTCACAAGTTTCACAGTACTTTGCTATGAACGGCGGGTACCGCGTAGCGTGGAAGGCTCTACAACCCTTGAAGTCCACTGGAAGTGAGAATGAATATTAAGGGCCAAAAGGATTAGACCTACATCGCAGGTATTCCTGACGACGAAATTAGCGACGTCCCTTCTCTGAACTTGAGAATTTCCCAGTAGATCGCCGAACCATTGCTGAAAATCTGCTGAGCGCAATAGGTCGCTGACGGCCTTGTCTTCGGCAAGCTTCTTGTCGGAATGTCCCCGTCGCTCCTCTGCGTCAAGCCACTTCTCGTACATTTCTTTTCGTTCTTTGTCCGCGTTGGAGGCCTTCCATTCTGCGGCGTCGCAGACTTCTTTCAGCCTTGCATTCTCTTTCATCACCAACTCCACGGAGTCTTCAGATTTTTCACTATTGTCTTCGTCGGAGGGCGCGACGTACTCGCTGCCGATGGTATCCAGGGAATGGTCGTTATTTGGCGGAGCTGCATGGCGAGAAAGTCCTCGGAAGAGGACTTCACGTTGGGCCCTGAGGGACCTGGCTAATTCTTCTTCCTCTTTCCGAGATCTTTCCTCCTCTTCCGCGCGGGCGTTCTGCTCTTCCTCAAGACTGAGTGCTTGCCTTTTCCGGGCGTCGGGTTTCGACTCGTTGTCCTTTTCACCGTCAGAGGCAGTAGCAATTTCATCCTGTGTCGGCTGCGGTGCAGGTTTTGAACCATCTTGAGCCGATGAGGTGCTGCTTCTGGCTATGGACGTGAACTCGCGAGCGCGCCTTTCGCGGTCCGTCAGGTCGGCGGTTGTCTCGGGACCGTGAGGTGTAGTAGGATGGCGAGGGCGGTCTCGATCTGAGTTTGGTGGGTCCATGTGAGCGATGAGAACGATATTGGAAGGGGAGTGAGGAAGAGAGAAATGGCGCCTTGGGACGAAATGGGCGTAGTTAAAAGCGAAATTTCGTGACAGCCGCCCGCGTGACGACGTGACGGTACGCTCTCGCTCGCTCAATTGCTCGGGCAGCAGATCGGTCGATTGCCCGCGCTTCTTTTTCCCTATTCCTTCTCCTTGTTCAGTTGCACTCCAGCTTTTCGGGTTTCAAGTTGTTTTATAAATACTTCAAGTCGCCAGAGCACGCCGTCGGGCTTGAGGTTCATGCGTGAACACGGTTCGCCCGCGCTCGCTTCAGGCGCGTCTCGCGCCATTCATCCCATATTTTAGTTAATAGTAACCATGTGTCTCGATAATTACGTGGAGAATCGGTGGTAGAAAGTGTGCGATTGGGAAACGAAGACGCGTGCACGTGCATAACTGTTCCGCCGGAACCGAAAGCTGAAGCGCTTCTTCCCGCCCTGCACTATGAACCTACCATGGTGTTGGATCATCGAAAGCATATGCAGCTATATGACGTACCCTCTGGAGCTCTTAACGTGCGGATTTTCAATGCGCGTAGCCTGTATTGGAGATATCATGCACAGCTGAAATTGCGGATTATGCTACACGAATATATTGCATGAACTTAAAGGTCTGGCTAAATTACAGTAAATGAATGGTATCGACCAGCTTCCTCAATGACCAAGACTGGCAGCCTTCTTGTACCCCTTCTCCCACCCGTAAACGTCCCTAGGATCAGCCGGCGAGCTCACAGGGTTCGCCGTCTCGTACTTCGAGAGCGGGACGTCGACCAATTCGTCGTGTCCATCAAGCGAGCTGCCCCGACTTTGAGTGAGGGCGAGCTTGCGATCGTCGTTCACCGTGGGCAGGTGCGCCTGGGGCGGTAATGCGACGATGATGGGCTTGGAACCTTTGAAAGTAGCGAACTTGGCCATCGAGAGCTCAGAGAAGGGTTTGCTGGGGTCGTATGAGCCGACGTTGGGGGTTAATGGGCTGGGAGGTTGCATTTCTTCTCTTGGTGTACGAGGGATCCAGAAAGCCCAAACGCGGAGGACGGACTA